>NNCF01126043.1:126211-158665 GCA_002313205.1 Laupala kohalensis
TGTTTGTGAACCAGAAATGGAAAATGCTACCCAAATAAAGTACTTCCTATGGGAGTCGCCTCAGATGAGGAATCTAGTCTCTACGAGACCACCTCAGAGGTCTTTGGGTTTCACAAGTTGAATGAGAATGATAGACAGACCCGAGAGGCGAACGGGATGGCGCAGTCGGTAAGCGCATGAGCGCGTAGAGCTCAAGGTCCCGGGTTCGAATCCCGGTCCCGTCTACCATTTTCATTCGACGTAACATGATTAATTTAAAACAAACAAACAAAAAACATGTGAAGCACTTCATTTCTTAATTTTTCAAGTATTTATTCAGACCCCCCAAATCAGTCAACATGGAATGTTTGTTTTAGACTTTATATATTACATGAGGTAGAATATTTGAGCTTTATACCGGACTAGGATTTAAGCGCTTATTGTCATTTGCTTTATAGAGACTGAGTGTTATTTATATAGTGCTTTATTTAGTAGTTAAGTAAGAAGTGGGAGGGTTAATTACCCCTTCGGTCTTAAGTTACTGGAACCCTTAATTAGAGACGTAGTTTGCTGGGCAGTGGTGTGACCATTTATCGGGGAAACCACGGGACTGCCAAATGAGAGCTGATAAGATAATTAAACTGTTTGGTGACTTTGATCAACAACGATGCTGCCATAACCACCATTAATAGATAGTTATAATCGCTATATGTACCTTATTACACTTCTGGTAAAACCAAGTATACAGAAATGTTGCAGTTATTTGTGGCTCCTGGTAATATGTGAAACGTATTAATAGGTCAGCAATTGCAAATCTTTAAATAACGACTTGTTTTAAACACTCAACTTATATTCAATAAAATATTTGTGGAATACATAATTTTGTCAGTAGTTTTGAAGTCTGTAGTCAGGAGTTCATAAGCATGTGATGTCAATGTCAATATATAGTCAATCATTGTCAATCAATCTCAATGATTTTTATTTATAAAACAAGTCGTCTTGATGTCATGTAGGACAAAGCAAAAATATTTTGTTTCCTTTTCATATAAGTAAACGTGAACAGGTTTAGTGAGAGGTCAAACACCACAGACGTCTCGTGGGATATCCCAGGTTTGAGTCCCCCTACGGAAGAAAACACTTGGGTAGGGTTACATGCTGACAGTTGTGAACTCATTACCGTAAGGCAGGATTATAACCTCTTTATCGATCGATTTTCAGTGAGCGAAAATCTACTCGAACAATGTTCATTGTTGACTGGAACTTTTGACTCAAACAATACAGGTAGCAGCAATCAAAGTCTGAATTGTGTAATAGGATATTTCACACAAGAGATGTTTGATGTTCTTACAGAAAACTACTGACTACTATCTGTAAAATTCTGGTTACTTAGAGCACCTATTTGTTAGAAGGTAGAACGTATCCTCATATCGTCATACATACTCATACTGAAATTAAAACAAAATTGACATAACTTAAGCTGGGCAGTATATGAAATGATGCCCGAAATAAAAGTATAATAGGACCTCCGGAATTTGGAACAGTGAATAGACCTGTAGCAATTTTTTGAGTAAGTTACAGTGCTCAAAAATGTAAAACGGCTGTTTGTGGCAACCACCTATTGTGACTATGGGCTATATTCACCAATGCTGACACGTAAGCAAATATTCCAACATTAAAAGGAATATTTATAACATCGATGAATAACATCTAACGAAGAAGACAACTTCAATAAGAGCTGGGTAATAAATCGGGCTAACGCAATTGATCGAGTTTACTACAAATAGTACCGATGATAAATAAAAAGTTATTCTAAATGATAAGATAAAGAGATAATTATTTTAAGATTATTGTATGAAATAATGAGGGAAACAATTAACACATTATACGATAAAATACCAAAAGATAAATAGTTTTATGGAAAGAATTAATTATTGGACAAATTGTGTGAATAGAAAAAAAACGAATTTCTTAGACCGATGAGATATGTATTTTTCATTTGTTATGAGGGAAGAAACTGTAATTTACGTAACACGAAGGGAGAAGGTGAATTTCCTATGCAGTTATTAGAATGATATCAAATTGATATAATGAAGCGAAAAGGTAATTCCCTAATCATAAATGAATTATAATTTGTACCGGGAGCAGAAACACACACAATAAATGAAGGTTGAAGAAAACGTTTGAAAAAGTTTCACATTTAGAGTGATTTTAAGTCTGTAATGGGAAAAACAGTGTCCGGAACATAAGATGCGTTCACGTTTCTAGGAATTTACCCTTAATCTGAACGATGCTGATGTGATACTGATGGCAATGGATTCGGGAATCGTGATGTCTCGTACGGGTTGAACGGGACAAAATTCATAAAGGAATATCTCATCATTCTTCAAGGACTTTAAAACATTCGTTGCCTTTTCTTCTTTTTCTGTCTCCCGAGGCATCATTTTGGTTCTCATCTGCCGAAGCCTTCCGACTCCATCTTATTCTTTAGTTGTTCGCCCGTAATAAGACAGCTCAGTGCTCGACTTGCTCAAGTAGTAAAAAGAGGAGGAATGAGAGCTGGTGAAAAGAAGGTGAAGATTGATAGGAATAACGGAGAAGAATTTGGAAGAGGAAAAGGGGACGATTGTGGAAGGGAGTAAAGGGAACGATAGTACTGATGAGCCACGATGCTTCAATGGACGATAGAAGAAAGAGGTTAAAATTTCGTACTCACATAGCACATATGAAAGGGGTGATGATGTTTATTGCATTTAGTTACGAAACAAGACTGTGCCATAAGGTATCTGAACTGTTGGTATTGGTACGGTAAGAATTTTTTATCTGGAAACAATGAATTCCATCTCTTCATTGGCTTCTTAAGCGCGGCAATGACAGTGAGATACAAGTTACGTGAATATTCCGTTCTGCTCGTTCGTCTCTTTCGTTCCAAATCCTCGTGTTTTCAGTATCCAAAAGAAGGTACACAATATTTGTATCTTTCTTTTTTTATTTCTTTCCTTCCTTCTTTCTTTCTGGCTTTCTGGCTTTCTTTCTGGCTTTCCTTTATATTTCTGACTTGCTTTCTAATTCTTCTCTCTCTTCCCCATTCTCAAACGGTCCTTCAACCCTACTATGAAAGTGCTCGCACTCTACGTACGCACGTACGGTACTGCTTTCCTTACTTACTCTACCCTTCTTGCTCCTGGCCATCTCACAAACCACCCGGTTTGCCACCCCTTTCGCTTTCCTTTTTTGCCAAGGGGATTCGTGCACAACCCTCCTCGTCTCCGTAGCTAGCACCTCCGAACGCCGTCCATGCCATTGCTCCTCATCCACCCCTTTTGCTTCATTTCATCCCCTAAGTTTCTTTCCTCCCCCTTGCTTAGCGTTTTGCTGCTTTTTTTAACTTCTTCCCTCTTCCTCGTCGCGGCGAGCGCCACCCTCGCTTTCGTTTTCTCTCTCTTTCTGTCTCTTTCTCCTGCGCGCGCGAGAGCCTCCCTTCACCCCTATCTTTTAAAACACCAGCCTCCTCCTTTTTAAATTCTCTCCCTCGTTTCCAGCCCCCGCCCCCGCCACCGCCGCGCGAGATGCCTCCCACCCTTTCTTTTCTCCTGGTCCCGGCTCATTAACCGACGGATCGATGAACAGCCCGCCGTCCGTGCGTGTGCCACCCCCGCTGTCTCTCCCCCGCTAGGCCTCCCCGTTGATTGGCGCCTGTGCGCGCGCCGCGAGAAGAAGACGAAGAATCCAAGGCGCTTTCGTCAGGACATCGTACGTCGACGCAGGTCCACGTTGTCGAACGTCTCTCCGTCTGACTTCGTGGTCGGCGAGCCAAGGCACCTGACGCTTCAGATATGGTGATGCAAAAGGAAACATCAAGATGGGAATTCCACTTTGGTTCCCTGAATTTTTTTCTTTTCTGAATACTATCCTTCCTCTATTATACGAAGATCAACACTCTACTTAACTTTTATTAGCTACTCAATTATTCATCTATATCATTCTATATCACGCATCTTTGCATCATAAAAGTATTTTACTTTTGACTCTACAAAACAATCGTACTTGATTGCGAAAGTTATGTTTTTCTTCCCTTATGTTTTCTATTTCTTTTATTAAGACAAAGGCAGTCACATCTTATAATTGAGAAGGATGATTTACGAACATTTCGAAACGTTTTGTTACATATGGGCCTTATATTTTACCGTCGATTGTGTATCTTGTTACAACGCCAATGTGATAAATGGAGAAGAAACGACGAAGGATGAAGTTGGGGTTGTAAAATATTTAGCAGAGAAACTTTGAGGAGAGTGGCATGGTAGACTGAAAAAGTGCAAAAGGAAAACCTGTGACTAAATACCTGAGGTGACCTTAAAATGAGTTTTACTAAAGTTTTTAACTACTGGGTATGCTTTAGAATTTTTAATTGACACAGAAATTTAGGAGGAATTTTTAATTCACACGGGAATTTTTAATTGACACAGAAGTATTTGAGGAACATCGGAAAATATGAGTATGGATGATGAGTGTGACATGGGCCAGAATAGTCCATCACAACAGTATTGGGATTGGGTGGACCTCTAATGGACATAAATAAGTGAATATTTCAGTCAATATAGTACAAGTTGCTGGATACAGACTAATTAGAAGAGGCTTGTTCAGAATAAGGGAACTTATCGGATGTTAGGAGAGCTGACGTAGAAGAGGGAATATAAACGTGTTACTTGGATAATGGTATGGAATACTCGCAGTTTTTACAGAAAGATGTGGAAGTGTTGATACCATATGAAGAAGGCTAAGAGGCGCTCTTTTTAAGTAGAAACAGATTATTCAAACAATACTGATGAAGAGGAGAGAACGAAGAGACAAAAGGAGTCCTGGTATAAATGGTCACCTGTGATAAAAAAGAGTATCTTTTCGCATTGTGAAGGCCTTTATTACTCATATTATCGTACATCATATAATGAGAATACTTAAGATATTTTTAATGCAGAAATACGACGAGGTATCTACGAACACAGACTATTAACTCACTATCTGGGATGAATTGACTCGTTATTCATTAAAAGACAAAGTTCAATTTTCCAAATTTTCTCCTTACCACTTGTATCATTTCTATCTCAGAATAAAAAGAGAATATGCCAACAGAGAAAGGTTGATCGATTTATAGAAAAATATATTACATAAAAGTTTGAGGATATATTCTAACATTGATTTAGAAAAAGAATATTTATTCTAACTAAAATCAAATTTTGCACTTTTAGCGTATCATTTTAAGCCAATGAGTTATTTATTAATAATAGGGTACCTTTTTTTAACTGTCAGAAACTGGATCACTATTGAAGTAAATACGAAATGCAACATATTTTTCATTTATTTGTGGTTCAGAATTGTGGATGTGAAAATAATGTTTTTTATTAAAAAGAGTATTTTAGGAGACTAGATTGTTAGAAATTTTGCATTTTTGGCAAAGGCAAGTTTGTTTTGATACGATTAGTTAAATGCTGCTTTTTTAATGTCCATAAAGACCAAATTCCTAGTCGATTTCTTGACTTGAATTCCTAAAATACGTTATCATTGATTAACAAATTTATTGATTCCCAAATGAAGAGGAGATTGCCTATCAAAGCATGTCAACAATGCACAGGATTTTTATTTTATTTTCGAAAGTTATAGTCATTTAATGTTGATCCATTTTTTCGTTTTCACTATTTCAAGACTACACGACACTCACAAACTGCGAGTGCTTTTATCGTTATAATATTATAATAAAAATTATGGTTTTGGAATGTAAATTATTAAAAGCATCCTATGAAAGTTTCTAAGAAATGAGAGATGGGAGGTAAAATTCTATCCGTTATAACCTGGAATAGATTGTTATTCGCACTATTTTGATGATGTTAAAAAATCAAGTAATCATTAAATATAAAATAACTCTTACTAATATATTAACATAATAATTAATGTGATTAAATTTTTAATGATTTTAAGTCGGGATTACATTATTTCCTTAAACTAATGGGTAGTAATAATGTGAAAGTACTCATTGTTTCATTAAGTGAAATTTTTCAGTGCCACAGAAACAACCTGTTTAACATATACAGTGTTTAAATATGTTTCAACGAGATTTCGTCATCATTAAAGGTTTTTTTTCAAAGCTATAAGAATACTAATAATTAAACTAACAAAGTCGACCAAAATATATTATTTATTGCAAATATTATATTTTTAATGGAATATTATGTAATAAATCATTACTTCATTCATTTCATAAATCATTAATTAACATAAATCATTTGATCATCTCAAAGGGAATATTGAAGGAGGAAAATATATTTTGTATTTAAAAGGTTAGGTAATGAGTTATTTAAATATTACTAATGGTTTGAATTTAGAGATGACTACAATTCATTAATTAATCATGCAATGTTTCATAACCTCTGCATTCAAGGGCTGTTAAGTCGGACGAATGCGTGAATAACTCAAACCACAAGTACCTGCGAGAACATTAGAGGCGACACGTGAGTTAATAAGAGTCGTGTGTTAACTGCTCAGTAAACTGCTTGATGAAACGTCTTTACATTATCTAACCGCAGTTACCTTTCAATTCCGAGGAATGTGATGTTCTCAAGGTATCGTTTCTGACGCACAATAGCTTTATTCTGTCGATGTCTTGAAAATACAAAAAGGTGTTTTTTCTCCATTTGACTTTGAGTTTTGAGAAGGTATGTCAAGTAATTTCACAAAAATATGTAACGGTATTCATTCCGTTACTTGAATCTACATTTTTATGCTCTCTATACATCAACAAAGTATTAAGTTGTATGATAAAGTGTATTAGGAAATACTTTCAGTATCGTAATTGGAGACTCACTACATAAGGATCGTATCGTATTATCCTATACAAGATCAAAAAGTTTCTTTATAATACGAGAATTAACGTATTGAAAAAACGTGACAAAACGACTGCTAACATCATAATTAAGATCAATTAGATTACCCTTACAACAATAAGAAATAATATTAAGGGTAATGGATCGTGAGAAAATACACATTTTTGATACACTCGAGAAAACGTCTAAATATTTACACAGTTGGAAATATGGACAATAATAAAAAAGGTAATAATCACTGTAAAACTTAAAATGTAGTTTCTTCTTGGCTTCATTTTTGTTCGCTGGGATCTCATGAATGAGTTGGTAACTATTACAATACTTTACCTACAGCAACTCTTCACTTTCTTCAATCTTTGTTTTCTTTATGCTTCAAAAATACTTGAAAGACAGAAAAGGAAAGTTTTTGAAAGTTCAGTGCTAAATGATGCACATGTGCAGAAATTCACGATTCTATAAAAATATATTTTTGCTACTGAATGGAAATAAAGTATACGTAAAAACGTATTGGTACATACCAAACTCAATAGCTATAAGTAGTGGTTTCAAACATTTATTTTTGAAGAGAGAGTAAAATTGAACTTTTTTATTAATTTGTTTTAGGATAGGGAATTGAGACCGAAAGCCCTGACCCGTAAATCTCCCATTGAATGGATGTGATGCGATGTGGATGTTGGTGTTTACTAATGTATTACTAGCATTTTCATTTACATGCTCTTCTTTTAACCACTTCTGATAGTGGTACGGGTTCCTAACATTAAATTATTTTTGTCCGAATTTCTCACACGTCAAACTGATGTTTATTTGGATAACGATAGAAGCGGTAAGGTGAATAAACAAATATAATATTATTACACGCCAAGACCATAGGCACATAAGGTTCTGACAATATTGAAAGCGCTTTCGCGACAAAAGTGAGCGTCGATATGCCTAAATTGCAATCACGTGATCAAAATGTCGATGCTATGTTTTTATAACAATAGAACTGCAACAGTCCAATGGTTCATTCCCTCTTTATTATCTGACTTTACGTGACAGCCGCAGTCAAAACCTTAGGTATTTATAACCTTTCATTACAATTGTGTCAGAAGTTTCTAGAACACAATAAAAAAAGGAACAACACTCTTATGTACATACAGTGTTCATACATATTTGGACCAGGATCTGATCACGTCACGGGCTGTTTTAGTTTCTTCCATTAAGCCTAGACACATGCGAATCAGTGGATTCAAATTCGTTCATTTATTTGGTTCGAGAACTCACACCCTCATTTCGTCGAATTATGAAGAGCATTAAGAAGGAAAGTTAAAAGGAAATAATTTTAATGAATGGTCAAATGAAACCGGATAATAACGAGTCGAACAAATCTTTCCAATCAAATTCAATGTGAACGAAGCATTGTAATAGAGAGGGAGGAAAGTGGTAGTACAACTTGGCAAGTGGTGGTATATCAACATAGTAGAGGGATGGATGCACATCTTGAGTGTGACGGAGCTGTAGAAGGTTGCTACGCGACGCACGCGTTGTGTTGTGTCATATTATCATGCGTTTACTACGTCGTAAAGCGCCTCTGCTTAACACCATCGACGCAGCTGTGCCAGGTGCAAGGACGGGGTGACTAAAGGGGGAACTTCCGTGAGACTAGAAATTCCACCGCCAGATTTGCAGCTTGTTCTCCTCGACAATATCGCTCTTTCAAATAGCAACTGCTAACAGTTCAGTGAAGTAGTCGAATACCATTGTCGTGTACATTATGGTGATTCTAAAAAAAACAACTTTTGAAATTTGTTTTATTTCGTAAGGTTTCCATCAAATTTTCTGATTTTAAATATACACTTTAGGAAAGATTTTGAACTTTAGTAGCGACCCTAAAATAATCTTTTTAAATATATTTTATAGGAAATTCTTATTTTAAGACATAAAACAAAATGGGTGGTTGAATCGCCGAAATTTAAATAGTTGATTTTTTAAGATCCGCCCTAGTGTACATTCCGATATTATTTCCTGTATTAGTTAAGCGATATATGGGAGATTATTTTAAAAAAATTGCCATTTTGGCCCTTTGCTGTGTGGATCCCAAATTAAAAATAAAACCCTGTTTTTCAATCATACATTTTTTCTAACTTGTCACTTCTTCTGAAATTGCAGTAATTGCTATGATGCGTTTATGAATTTTTGATCATTTAATGAATTTTTGAATCTTAGTACCTCCAGCAAATGTGTCTCAAAAATTACCAAAGTTAATGGTTTTCTTTCTAAATTCTCTTGTTTTCCAATTTTTTTAAAAAAAAGTACTCCATTTTTAGTGGCCTAGATGATTTCACAGAAAGCGCGGAAACTCATTTTCGAAGCTTGGAATGGAACTAAAATCTTTTCTGTCGCAAATGTTGCCAAAAAAATTAATAAACGTTTCCATTTTGAAATATTTACCTCAGACTAGAAATGTTTCATGATCTAAAAGACAGAGTCACGTCTACCAACCATCTTTTAACATTTAGTGCTTAATGTTAATCACTGCCGGAAGGCACGTAATTCTTAAATGTGAAAATGAGGAATAAGGGCTCTGCAAGACTTGTGACGTATGAACTAAGGTGTATACGAAGAACAGAATTGGGAACCGTTGAAAACATTTTATTTTAAACAAGACCGTGAATATGAAACAAAAATAATACAAAAATAATATTTCATATATTTTAAAAATAACTCTGAACTTCGAGTGTGGAGTAGGGAATGTCGTCATGGATCTCATTTTCCTTTCTCGCGGATCGTCTCTGCAGGTTTGAGAATAAAAGGATGATGATGAAAAAATTGCTTTATGAATCAGTGAAGACTACAACATGAGAATGACACTTCTGTTTCAGTAATTTGTGATACAAATTTTACCATTAAGTCACACGTGTTAGCATAAGAAAGTAACATTTGTGGCACTCCAGTTTCTTGTTTTACAATCGATTTCCTATCACTGACAAAATACTTAGCAACATTTAATGTTGTTAAGTATTTAAAGTTAACTATTAGGTTTTTTTATTGATTTATCCAAAGCATTCGACATCACCGATCACGAAATTGTCCTTTCCAAATTACATACATATTTGACATACGTGTGCTTGCACTTCAATGACTAACTTCCAATTGAAAAGATAAGTATTAACAGGTCGAAATGCCCTATACTTAATATAAAGTACTTGAAGCATTACCTTGCAGATACAAAGTTACTTACTTGCGGAGTTCCCCAAGGGTCAATTATCGACCCAACATTCTTTTTGTTGTATCCTTCACACCAGATTAACAAAATTATTTTGGCTGATGACACTAATGTACTACGTCGACGCTCAAAATTTTTGACTAACCTCTAAGCTTGGTTCCAAGCAAAATCGTCTCATTCTGTCACAAAATCGTCACTCCAGGTGTACAAAAAAATTGAGGGAGAATTTAAGTACTTCTAGGTTGTAGCGATGTAAGATTTGAAGGGTCAAAAATGAATGAAGGTGAAATGGGAGTTGAGGGATAGAAGTGCCAACAAAATAATTTAACAACATGAGAATTATACTAACATGAAAAAGAACATTAACAATAAGGAAGAATTCAAATGATACAAAATTCTAAGTAACTGTGTGCTCGGTGATATCTTGATGTGTTGCGGCGATGAAATAACCATAATGTGATTCTCCAAATGTCTCGTTGTGTAGTCTTGACGACGTAATGTGCTGAGGATGTGATGTTGGGATTCAAGTGGAGTTGAAGTTTTGTTGAAGTTGGAGGACCGGTAGTTCGCTGCCGAAAGCATTCTTGCTGGTGAGCGTGGTTGCTAGACCATAAAGTCGTCTCGTGGTCCGATTAATTGTGATGAGGCTAACGTCACATGCTTGGTGCCTCGTTGGCGACGATTTGGTGGAAAGTCTTCTGCTTAAGAGCAAGATGAGAAGTGAAGGAGCAAAAGACAATGATGTGCAGTCGAAAACATGATTGAAGCGGCGTCACATGATGTGCACAATTGCGTGACGTCACAATTTATCACACATCGAACGATGGATATCGATTGTCCAGCGAGTCAAGAGTGAACATACCAAAGAAGAACGAAAATCTGGTTGAAATTTTTCTGGTCAGGAAACTGAATAAAAGTTCATGAGCATTTTTTGATGATTAGAGGGTTATTTATCAACACAATTTTTACCCCCTTTTTAACTCAAAGACGTAATTTTCGAATCAGCCTATGTGATTTCATGTAATAATTCACGGAAGCTCAACTATCGAGAAATATAACTCATTTTATAAAAGAGCGTTGAGTCCACGGACTGTTCACTTGAGCTATGTTGTTGGACTTGGCCAAATTGGCAACAGCAGATTTCCCTTTCGTGATTAGATTAGATTGCAATTTGGGTGGGCCTGGCTAATGACAGAACCCCGCACGTAGATCTAAGAGGTCCTCTGTACTCCTTAGTACAGTTAGGTTTACTCCAATCTAAGGGTCTCGCTGAGGGATACCAAGGAGTGGATCTTAGCCTTTCCGATATCCTCTAGTTTCGGAAAAAATAAGACTAGGTAACGGTATCTAATTTGGGCAAAAGCTTCGCACAAGCAGAGTACATGTGTGGAGGTCTCTTCCATGCCGCATCTCGTACACATTGGATCTCCACTGATCCCCATAACGTGTGTCTCCGTAGCGTACTATGACCTGTTAGTAGTCCTACAACTTGTATTCTTATTGCGAACTATTTTTATTCTTATCTTAGGAGCGTGATGTTATATCCATCTTTGTCGTGAGATCATTGATCTGAATTGTTGGTGCGGTCCCTTGCTTGCTACCTTCTGGAAAGGAAATTCATATTGTTTTCCTCGTGGTAACTGCTTTTTTGGTAATTAACTATTTATTTTTATGAAATTGGTGCCACATTTGTTTATATTTCAGTGAACTACTTTTCGATAAACATGTACAAAAATGTGGGGTGGAGGGATAGTCGGGCTAGGAAGATATCCGCACCCTGATGAACGTTTGAATCCATATCCGGCAAGGAATATTAGTTTGTGTCAAGAAACGTGAAAAACAAAGAAAAAAGAGAATATTATAAAATATTATACGTGCGTCGTGAAATGCGCAGCTTATGCTTCACCTATCGGAGGGGGGGTGTAGACTCTTTGAGCAGAATGTATGATTTGCTCCGAGAGGGCGACCGCACGTCGTGAGTGTCCAGAGGATGGTGTAATTTCCTTGACAAGTTTGTCGCGAGAACAGCAGGAGAATGGGTTTCTGATGGAGAATTCGGTACAAGAAATAAGCACTAGGAAGTTGAGGTCAAATTCGTCTGAGGATGAATTTAGGAGTTCGGGGAAAGGAAAGCTAATACGTATCTCGTTGTGTTGCTGTAATAAAGATGAATTGTAATGACGAACTTTGAAGCAACTAATGTTGTACGTTCGAATAGGAAGATTCGCAGTTAATTGATTGTTACTCCACGGCGTTTCAAGCGAGTGGATCGATATAACGAAACTGTGTTGAGGAAATGTGGCGATTGTAATTGAAAGGTTTGGAACGGCGAGATATTCGAGTTGAACGACTGCTATCCGTTGCTCTAAAGAACGTTTTACGTGCGAGCATTTAGTAAATGGAGGTTGACATAGTAAGAAATAGTAATGATCTTGGACACCGCATGCGTGAAAGACTTACTTGTATAGACACCTTACGTAAATGGAACGAATATTAGTGGCGATTAAATCCACGAACGCTCATTGACATGATAGATATAACTACGATTGGGATTTCGAAATTGAGACGTGACTTGGAGTTGGAAAGTGGTAGCAACGGAGATAACTGGGGACGTACAGGGCTGCCCTTGACTGGTTACGACCTATCTGCCGGCCTTGATCGGCGTTCAGAGCTATCGATCGTTGCGGCGTAAAATAAATATTCAAGAAGCGTGGTCGGGTCGTAGACCGTGACTAAATGTTATGTTGTAAGAATAGATTTAACCTAAACAAACTAGCGAACAATTTTATAATAATATTAAATTAAAATAAAATTCGTAAAGAAATATCGTGGGATTTATGTGCGAATGTGGAAAAGTGTGTTAAGGGAGAATAATTGATTATAGCCGAGAATTATTGAGATAAATTAGTTTGTAATTATTGGTTGTTAGTCTAAGTTAAATTTTTTTCTTGCATGGTAATTGGGTGTCATAATGGTGAAATATTCCATTATGTAATTACAAGTTATTTGAATTGTTTTTATGCCAAATGAAACCAAGTATTTTTGTATCGAATAAACGTCTTATGATTTCTTCACGTATTATAAGTGGACCTACTTCTCCTGGTAGCTGACAAAATCTTCTTTTCAGAATCGCGTTTGGATTATGATCTTCGAAGAGGAGACAGGGTAGAGTTTTATTAAATTACTTTTAATTCCTTAAAGTTTATTTTGACCACTGGTATAGTAACTGTCTTGTGTTTGACATAGTCATTACAAGTCTCACAAAAAAAATTATTCACACGAACGTATACCCTTTCGTAAATGTTGCTTTCATTGTCTTCCCTTCTCCATTATTTAATACGTTTCCTGTCGTGAATGTCATGAGTGACGTTATTTAATACGTGTCCTGTCATGAGTGACATAAATGAGTACTCTTGAATTTTTTCAAATATATCCCTGTCTTCTTGAAACTGTCATTTTCTTCCAATATTTTACGTTTCTTTTCTCTATAAATATTCCATAAATTTTGTACTTTCTTGAACCTTCTGTTCACGCTTACAATGTATATTTACTGTTTGCTGTTACTTTCCTTTTAATTCTATAATGTTTATTATAATTCCCGTGATTTGTTATATCATAATATTATTAATACCCCAATGTCTCAGAAAATTTACGATTCCTTTTCCTGCGTAAGCTGATGGAGAAAATCATGCAAATTAGTTATCGTACTTTAGATCATTAAAAGACGTGTTGACGATTTTCAATTGTTTCGCCTTTCACCTTTTCGTTTACAAGATAACATAATTTAAAATATCATCAAGAAAGGAAGCTACAGAACTCATTTACTAGAAAAGGTCTGATGTACTGGTTACATTGTCACTACTAAATATAACACAGAGTGAAACTTGCCTACAACTAACTAGATGGGGGAAAGAAGTGTCTACCATACTATTCAGGTCAATGAAAAAAGGTCTTGCTAAATAAAATAAATGGTCATATTATTATACAGAATGTTAGTTACATTCAATTACCTACTTCTGTTAAATAATAATAATAATAATAATAATAAAAACTGTTTTATTTTGTAGTTTGGTTCGTCAGGCCAGTTCTACTTCCTTACCACAGTCAATAAATACATAATAATAATACATAAAAAACAATATATACATAAATAACATGACATACATAAGTAACAATACATACATGAATAACATTACATACATAAACATTTGTATTCATGAACATATACATAAATTATACCACGAAAATAGGACAATAAAATTACTCTAATTAAATAACCATTATACCTAAAACATTTTTGTAAGTATTAATGTAAAACATTTTTGTAAGAGTTAATGAATGCTACGACACCACACTTGTGTCAATCGGATTCGCTCCTGTATTCATCTGCACCGCCACCATCGCGCCGTCTCCGACATTGCGTGGAGTCACGGGACTTCCTTCAAGCGAGGTCAGGGAATACGGTCCTTCGCGCCCTCTGTTTTGCCATCCTTAGACATTCGCTAGCGGAGGGCCCTTGAGGTTTCGTCATTTGCAACGCACACTTGCTCCCGAGGTCATTCTGCACAGGTGGGTCAACTGTGAACTTCTGACTTGGAAGGATACGGGATCCAAATCGTACCTTTGTTTCTTCTTTGGTGTGCGTGTCGGACGACATGCTTTGACGGGGCGCTACTTCCCCTGATATGTTCCTCTTTCTTAATATTCGGATAACTTCGACCATTTATAATGCCATCCAACATTTCAGGTTCTCCTTTTCTCTTAATTATTATTCGTTGCACGTAATTTCGTTGCTGTAAATAACCTTCGTTATATAATACAAATAATTGCAAATTGTTCCTATTGTCCTAATATAGAATTGAAAGAACATATCTTGAAAAAAAAACTTACCAAAGAAAACATGGTATCTCCTTGGTTTTTTTTGAACAGATGAAACTTGTCATGACAATACAACATTGTTTGGTGCGGTTTTGCAATCCATATCTTTCATTTTGCAATACTTGAAAAAATATAAAGTTCTTAATACGAAATAAAATAAACTATAACAATACGTTCAATAAAATTGTATTATAAAGATTCCAATAATCTAGATTTTTCTATCAATAGTTTAATATATTATAGTTTATATAATATTAAGTCATAACTTTCAATTTTATTATCAATTTCTGACGAATAAAAAATCGGTTTGTGTAGAATACCACACTTAAGTGGATAATTAACCATTCATGATCTCACCCGTTGGTCGATTTTACTTCAACTGGCATCAAAAGACACCTGTAGTCACAAAACATTTATGTATAAAGTTTTAAAGTTATGAGTTTGCATTGAAATTAATTTGTCCCCTTTGTGATATAAGCGTTTTACGGCATTTGTAACGACCACCACCAATTAGCATGCAATTGAAACACGTGTATTCTAAAATAAAACGTATCTTTTTTATTCTTACCTTTGCAACATTTTAATTTCTATTTGTTTCCAAAAAGCAATTAGAATTGCATGTGACCACATGGAGAATAAAATAATTTTCATAGGTATTTGTGTGAACATTTTATGAGTAAACAATTATTTATTTAACAGTCAATTCTTGATGAAATAACTTTAGAAATTATTCACATTGATTTAGCTTGATAAACGTTTCTATTTTCTATTGTGACAAATACGTAAGTATTGTGAATGATGTGTGAACTCCATATCAATACAATGCACTGATATGAAGCATGATGTTGAAAGTGATAAAATCAAATATTACAGTATTTTTATTTCAATAATATTTAAATATATTATATAAATAATAACAATTCATTACTTTATGTCCTCTTCAAAAATAATTTTTGATGATAGCCAAATTTATATTAATTTATTTCTCCTACAATACAACAAATAACTCGATGATCTGTCAAAAATAAAGAGTACTACGACTATAGTATGTATCAATAAAACACTTTTTCCAACTTTATCAAAATATATCTCGCTTTTTATATCTTTCATCGGGAAACTTTCATTTCTCAAAAAGCATTTCCCCTCTGTCAAAGCCGATATTCTCACACGTTGACACAAACATATCACATCCCATTTTAATATTCACTTTCCCAAAACGTTGAAAAAAAGTTTTTTTTTTCAAATACGTTCTGAAGCGGAGACATTCTCATTGATCTTCGGCTGTTCGGTGAACAAAAAGTACTTCCGAGAAATCCTTCCTGATGTTCTGGGGCGCACCCTTCCCCATATTTTTCGAGCTATTTTCACGAATTCACTGCACATCCTCTAAATCCCTTTATAGCGGAACCTTGTGGGACACCACCACAGCGCTGGTCTTTGGAGTCGTTTTTCAGCAAGAATCGTTTAGTAGATCGTAGTGCAACCCATTCATAAAACCAACTTGTTTTCGCTGTGGAAATGTCTAGATTTTACCGACGACGGTGTAAATTCTTGTTAGGTTGTAGTGGAAGGAATGCTTTCTTCTTCTCTTGGTGTGAAACGAGATAGAAGACAACAGGCTGGGAAGATGGATGGACAGTGAAATTAATTTTATGGAGGTCGAGTTGGCAAATTGCTTTTCTAGCGACAAAAGTTTGGATCATCTAATAAAAATTAGAAAATAATAATTATATCTTCATGTTGTGTTGAGTTTTGGGATCTCGGACTTACATTTCTTCCTAATCACACACACACACACACTCATATTTTTTGTATTTACAGAATGCATTAAACGTAATAATACTAATATAAAAAATTCTGATCAAATTGATGCAATGAAAAACTTTACACATTAAAAATCTAATGGTTATATTACTATGTAGTATCGGAAATAATACCTACCAAAGCAATTGTGACAGATAAGTTGATATGAACCATGAAAACACATTTCAACCATTTAATCATGAGTTACTATTTAATAAACCAATGATCAAGAATAATTAAAGATACAACACTTAAAAAATCTATGGTTGCGTTACAAAGTACCTAATATTATTGAATTATTATCATATTGTTTACACGATTTGTAATATTCCAACGATTTCTAAATTAACTTACAAAGTAAACTAAACAACTAGAATAAGGAGTGTCAAAGGATGTATAATTTGATCCTTGAGTCACACCTATCTTTCACGGTTCTTATTTTAATTAGTAACATTAGAGTTCACGAACTGTATGTAATTATATAACTTGGAGTGTAATATCAATATAATATTATTTTTTTGATCTATATTTATTACTTTAACGTTTGATGGTTGCAAATTAAATATAAATGTTATTATCTTCACTCATAACTAAATAGACTTTCGTTTCTTCTTGGACAAATGTACAATATTAATTGTAGAAACTTGTTGCTAACTACAGTAAATAAAAGTTATATAATCCTTATTGATATTGTTCCCTAGATTAAAACTAGATGTAAAGCGTTGTGTGATACTAAAGAGTTGGTCTTTGTAACTCCTCTCCATATATGACTGATTTGTAACAAACAAAGAAATTTGATATTTTATTAAGTATATATTTCATGTCGTATGATAGTTTTATTTAAATGTATCGTGAACAACATAAATTCTTTGTGTAATTATCCCACCTTATTTCATTAGTGTTTACCCACATGCTAGCAACTAAGACAAAAGCGAAAAATTTAAGTGATGTATTGTTCTTGATCATTCACAATCAACTATTTTAAATATTTATCTTGAGGTGATTATTGAGTGTACATTGCTGTAAAAATACATTGCTATAAAAAACCAAACGGTGGGATGAACTCGATTCTGTATGTTCGGGAAAATATTGTGCCACATCTCCTGTTAGAAGCAGCGAAAAATTTATGACAGGTCTATTTGTGTTTTATGATTTGGTTCACTCTTTATGATCTCTCAAGAAAACTTTCACGTTCGTAAGATGTATCGAGGATTTCTAATCAGAAAGTGGATGTCGTATTTTACTCTCCTTGAGCAGAAGTGTCGTTGCACCCTTTCCATTGTATCTCGTTGAAAAATCCGTATCTCTAAAATTACGTGCACGATTAGCAAAAATTTTGATAGATTTTTACTTGAAAAAAGATTTACCTCTCTCATTGTTATCTACATACTACCCGTGCGTTTTTAATTTGATTCCATTCATTCTTCAAAAGATTAAAGAAGTAAAAATGGGGGAAAGTGGAGTAAATAGTTCGATTTTCATTATGTACGCTTCGACTACGTCATTTACCTAATTACGGGGTGCGGCACTGAAGACACGTACTCAATGAGAAAGCCTAAATTTTAGCCCGATATAAGATACATGTATACTTTTATAACCTAAGATGTGACTCAGGGGGCGGAGTTAGAATTCATAATTTCTTTGAAAGGAAAATTAAGTTTTTCAATTTTTGTAGTTGAACGTGAACATCTCAGTTCAAAAATGCCTTGCACTGTCCATTTCAATATCGGGAATTCTTTTCTTGTGGGAAGTACATACAGAGAGATCAATATTGTGTAAATGGTGTTAAAATTAAACCAGTTCATTATGGGTGAACATGGACTTTCTAGTTCAGTCGTATAATATACAATTCATAAAAATATTGAGATAAGATATTTTAAATCCTCCTCCCTTTATTAAAGGGAAAACTTTTTTTACGACCTCCATCACGCATGTTTCCCTTTATCAGTCATTACTTAGTAATCACTATCAACAGAAATCTCTTCCTTCCAGCCTCAGATATAAACGCGCAGAATTTCAAAACTTTATCAACGGCAGGCGTAATCGAAAGAAGCGAACCGAACTTCTCTCCGTCCGATAGCTGTTCGGGGGGTCCTTTTCTTTCTCCCCTGCTCGTGTGGGGCGCTTAAGCGAATTGCAATTTCCTTAGCCCCCCCCCCCCCCCCACTCCTTCCCGACTCATCTAGTGAGCAACACCCTCTACCGAGGAAGGAGTCGTCTTGCCATAAATCGCGATTGCAGCGCTGCCTAGGGGCGTGGGAGCGAAGCGTCGAGAGTCTCCGGCGTTGGTGCGTTCGCTGGCTGGGTGATGCATGTATCCAAGGCGTATAAGTAGGAGCTGAAGAAGTGGATTATGAGTTTATGAGCGCGCCCTTGGATTGCGCGTGATAGCGGCTGTCTGCTTTTGTGGCCGGAGTGGTCGGGTGAGGGGAATGTGTATAGTTTCGTTCCGAATGTGCAGTAGACATTGGATAATTTTTGAAAATATTTTATGATCTCTTTGATAAGAGACGTGTTTATACATCAGATTTATCTACTTGTACCTCCTGTTTTTATGAGTACTTTTATAAATATTTTATTTTATATATATATCTCTACCATATGAGCCCTTTTATAATCTCACCAATGATGTATTTCATTCATTAAGAATTCTTAAATATTGCTATGGTTCCTGTATCGCACACTCAGACGATGTTTGAGAACGTGCGAAGTAGTTTTAACTATCAAATAGATACGCTAACAATAGACTGGGTGTTTTTTTAAATACTGAAGTGTCATAAAAGTTGTTGAAAGAGATAAAATAATTTTTGTTAGTCTCACAATTTGTATTGTTTAACTACATTTGTTTGTTAATAGTTAATAGTTAACTACATCTTACATTTGTGTTTGTTAATAGTTGTTAATAGGTAAAGGAACAAGTTTTAGATATATAGTTTTATCAGCAAGGATATTGTGAATGGAAAGGATCTGAGGACATAAGATGCGAAGTATCATTATTCCTCGTGTTACCAGTATATTGTAAAATATATTGCTTCAGATTACTCTACTACTAGTAAGCAGTACATGTATTTCATTTATGCAATTTTACATTTTGTCTTATGTAAGTTATTTTATTCCAATTATTTTCATCTCCAAGAATGATAAATTTATCAGTCAGTCACTTCTAAGTCACATAAAGATAAAAAAGACACTTTGATTGAATGGTTTTGTCCGCTGAGTAAGCAATTAAGTTCATAATAGAGCTTTTCTTCATGTAACAATTTCAAGACTAGGATGGGAATTTCTTCTTGAGGAGTTCTTGATTACGGGTGTTCTTATTAATCACTAGTGCATCAAATTCATGTCCATGAAGTAATTACACTTTTGACGAAGTACCTTATATTACACTTGCTATGAAAATATGTTAGTTAGTTAGTTGCTATGAAATTAGTTTCATTATTCTCCAAGCCCGTGTGTACGCTCTTCCGTTTGTAGAAGAATATGACCTTCAGTATACTGAACTTTCAACATTTTATCTCAAGCCGAATAAAAAAATAAGGAAAATATTATATGTAGTGAGCTATTTAAATAACAATATTTTTTCAGGTTATTTAATTCCAATGAATATGTGTAATTTTTTTTTTCAGAAATGTACTAATATTGCATCATCAATAATTTCGATTCCGTTACTTTGCGTGACGAAATTTAGTTTCACGAGGTTTGGACCTAAAAGCATATAGATAGGAATAAACTGTTACTCATATGGTGATGTGTGAACTACAGAGTTCTCGCAACACTTTTTGAAATTGTACAGCAGAGAAGTTTCGAGTTTAAAATATTTTCCAGTACGAAGTACATCGCAAGTTCTTCTGATTTCTCTAAAGCTTATTGTATTTGTAATGTTTGGAATTTTTTTTATTGTCGTGTAATGTAGATTACAAAAATAATTTTTTTGGTCATTTTTATGCAATTGCTATTTCTAAATCAGAAATATTGAACTATTTCTGAATCAGAAATAGTAGAAATCATCGATCGTATTATCCCGCCCTCAATTGCACTGATTTATGTCATCACAGTAATAGTCTCACTGAACAAAACTTTTCATACATTGAGGCCTTGCCATAGTTATTTACAAGTTCCGAATTTTCTGTATGAAACAGGTTTTGGTCGTACTTACATCGGGATCCATCTACTCGTAGATGCCGTCTATACGCTTGACTGATCGCGGATGACGATTTGCCGTGAATGACTTATTTTTGGTAGGTTGAGTGACCACATGGTGACTAAGAGATAGATTTCTCAGAGCGATGGAGGGAATATGAATTACGCGTTGATGACAAAGTAAAACTAAGAAAGATGTCAAGCGCATATCCACCACGGTAGATTGTGCGAAGTATAATGTATAACATCCAAACTCTCACGACAAACCTACCACAATCTGTTCTGCCGAGNACATATCCACCACGGTAGATTGTGCGAAGTATAATGTATAACATCCAAACTCTCACGACAAACCTACCACAATCTGTTCTGCCGAGAGAACTCTCTGGTTCAGAATTGCCGATTTTTTGGAGATAGAAATAAATTTTCTTTCATATTACTTAAAAATAAATGAAAACTGTTCTTTTATTTGCTTTGCCGAGGGAAGTACTATTTAATAGTCTAGATAATACAATCCAGGTTATTAAAACTTGCATATAGACAATTCTGCAGTTGCTATATGCTTATCATGTTGCCTACCTTTAGCCGGCTGGATCTAATTTTAAAATCACCTGGGAAATTGCAAGTCCCCACAAGTTACAGGCTAGCTCACTAACTTATATTACTTTGATTGCTTTAAAATATTAAATTTCTTTTTTCAGATTCCATTGTGAGAAGTGATACTTAACAATATTTTGCATCCCGAAGTTTTTTTTCATGTGTTTCAAGTGAAATTAACAAATTAAATTTAATGGATAGAGTCAGTTAGCACACAAAACAAACTTTTTATTTTCTGTATTTTATTCTTCAGTGAAAAAATTGTTTTCAACGATATATGTTTGCGATGAATGTTTCAATTTTCTTTTCAAATGAGGAAGTTCCAAGTTGTCTCTGCTTTTACGATACATAAAATCAATATTTTTTCTTATTAAATAAAATTTTCCAAAAACTTATTTTAAAAGGGAAAAATGTCGGCTTTGTGATAATGTAAAGATAAAGTAAAATATGTTAGAGATATTAGCTGTATTGTTAAAAGAATCTGAGGAAAATGGGATATAGACCTTTGAAGTATTTTGTAATTATAACTGAAAATATGTTTCTTTTAATAATGTTGTAACCTTCCCTATTTTCCAGGGTTTGCTTGGGTTATAAGTGGTAAAATTAATAAACGTGTTAAAAATGCTGATAATTTATTTATTTGAATGCCAATTACGAGTAATTGTTTTTTGTGTTGCAAATAGAATTTTACATTTGCTATTACAATACGAATCTTGAAATTTTTTATTGTGTTGAAAATGAATAGAGATTTTACACAAAACTCACGATTTCCTATCCGAAAGTATTGGCGAAAAAATTAAGAACAGTTTACTATGTCTTCTAGGTGTTTTCATACCGTCTGCAGATATGAGAGGCCGCTCTTACTTGAGAGACGTAACGACCGCAATACCTGAAAGTACCTCCAAAGTAGTTTTCTAACATATGCAATATGTTATAAAACAAATGTGTACTATATTTTAAGTACAATGGATCTGCGTCGTATGAAAAATGCTGGAAAGACATAACCCACTTGGTGGTTAAGATCTTGGTAAAAATATACTAACAAAATATTATTTTTATTTATTTATATGATTCATAATAACAATGCCTTATAATGATACCGATGAAAAATTATTAATACCCGACATAAACTGGTACGTTTTCTCTCTGTCAGTGAAAAAGGTGGAGAGACTGTTTTCGAACGAATTTATTCAAGCAATAGATCAAACATTATTTTTTTTCGAATTTCAAAACCGTTGAGTGAAAACGGATTTTCTTTCGTATCATTAATAGTAATTATATTTGTTTTATTTTGACTTGATTCTAATAATTTGACCTGAGAACCAACCGATAATGCTGAAAACTGGCACAATTTTTTGTTTGCCCAATACCTTTTTTCTCCAACAAATATTTTGAATATGGATTTAATTTAGCTTACTTAATATTTAATTGTCTTACACAAAAACTTTTAATTCAATAAATTGTTTGCAACTATACTGTTTGTACAAGATTTGTGTAAGAATTTCTGCACTTGATATTATTGTTTTAGGAAACTTCACATAAAGTTTCTTTCCCTCGATAGTTATGGTTCTTGGTGCGGAAATAATGTTAGATATAAAATATGTTGGAAATATTACAAGACATGTTTTTCAAGCGGCACTCATTAGGACAAAGGGAAAGCGGACTACGTTACTTCTATCTTCATTTTACGAAGATTTTTCTACTTTCTATTCGTTGTGCTACTCGCGACACAGGTCGTAAAAGAAAATCATTTTTGAATCACAATTTTATATGAAACAATTTTTGTTTTCTCTGTTTTATGACATTATTTCATGTAATTCTATTTGTTACAGTTGTCTCAGGATTGAATTTTTTTTACAGCAAAACTTTTCAAAATTTGAATGATGATCTAGAAGTAAATAATAATAATTTTAAACCACACATACGACAATATTTATTAAGTTTCATTTTCATAGGTAGATTCGTTGTTGTGTTGGTTACACATATAAATAACACGTTATCACATAATACACATGTTGTTGTTTTTGCTTCTTCTCACAAATCTAAAATTTTAAACATTAAATTTGACATAGATTTCGTCGCCAACAATTAAGTATTCGTCTAAATCTTCCGTTATTTCGTAGGTAAAATGTAACATAATTTGAAATACAAATTGAACCTTTAAAATTTATTTGTGTTTCTTATGGATAATGTTCATAATAATATTTGTGGATAATATAACATAAAACAATCCTCAAGATTTTCGAATATTTTGTGAGAAATACGTGCAAATAATTTTTATTTTTTATTGATTGGGAATGCACTCTTACGTGCGTTTCACGTTAATCATTCAAAATTTCAATATTATCCACAAGAATATGTAAATAATACTTACATTTTCGCGAGAGATTGTAACATAATTTGAAATACAAATTGAACCTTTAAAATTTATTTGCGTTTCTTGTGGATAATATTTCAGATCTCCGCCAAGAGTATTATGTAACCACGTAATATTTGTGTGAACAATTCCAATTTTTATTTGTCATAACTGTAGGAGATAGCAATTGGTGAGCAGCTACTAGCACACTTTGTTCTCTCAGGCTGTGTGATTGCTCCTCATTTGCATTAACACAATGGACCAGAGACAGCTCGCGACTACTTATCAAAGATCAACTTTTTACGACTCTTCAGCTCGACTTCAAGGTAATGGAAACGTATTCGGGGACATTTTATGATCTTCTCATCTCATTTGTTTCAATATTGAGTATATTCTTCTGGTATATTGTTACTCACATGACTTTAGAAATTATGGAATAATTAATAATGAAATACAATTTTGTGTCACAATCAATGACGAGTAAATAATGATGTTTACAGGATGTGCGATATAAATAAAGTTGAAGAAATTTACCTTTGAGATTTGCGTACCATAATTGCAAACGTGTAAACAGAAACCAAATGACAACCTTAATCGTTTTGAGTTGTTACTACACATTATGACTTCGTTGAATTAAACAATAGCGAATTTTAGATTCATTAATTTCTGGTTTATTTTTGTGTCAATATTTCTGATTTTATAATTATGTCCATTCATTATCAGGAAAAATAAAACATTTCTCAATCTGAAGTGCTCTACGCCGACGTGTGTTTTTGGACCGTATTCGTTTATTATGATCATTATAGGAAGTCGGTCTGCCTGTTCGTCTCCCCGTGCACCTGCGGCGCCAATCGGTGTCATTGCTTCTCATTTGCATAGAGACAATGGGCCGCTCTTCTTGCCCTCTCGCGCGGCCACTTGTTAAAGATCCGCTCCGCCTTCTGAGTTATGGCGTCTAATCGTTCCGATCTACGGAGCACGCAGGAGCGTCGCGAACAAGAAACGAAAGCGCGTCCACGCAATTATCGCGTGTGAAAAAAGAAACTTTTTCGTGAGTGAATAACAATATCTATACCACGTCTCCAACGTGAATTGCATTCGAATGCGGATTTGTTTTAAGTGGGAAGGAAAGGGTAATGAAGCTCTTGTATTAGATCTGTGGGGGTTCCAAGGATAACGCAGCAGATGACCACCTCACAGGAAATTCAACGTGAGATAAACCATTGGTCGATGAGATGAGTGGTTTATACATAAAATTAATTTGATAAATAATGTGCTTTTACAGTTCACTTTGCATGGGAGGGGACGATTTTCGAGTCCGTTCAACAGTCATTTCCTATCTTGTAACGACCGCCCACGTGGTTGAAAAAATATTCCTGCAAATAAAACGTATACTGCAATACTTCGGTGCTTTAATTGAATTATTAAGTGGTTAGAGAACATTCAACAAACGTAATACATCTAATCATAAGTTATTAAGTTTGCGCCAAGATACATTTCCATTAAAATACCTCTTACATGGCCATGTATGTTCTATTACAAAAATATTCTATTCACATGTAGGAATATATTACTGTCAATAAATTACGAATATGAGCTATAAAACTATTATTCCCAGGCTATAGTACTGGAAGAGTAAATAAATTTTACTAGTAAATAAAAACGTTTTATAACAGTTAAGTACTTATCGTACGTAATAACTTGCATATTTTGAGAATAATATAAACAATATTTTTTAATTGTATATTTTTCGCAGGTTTTCAAAAAGTGTGTAATGTTTGGGGTCCAATTTTTATTAAAGAAGGTGTGATGAATAAAAGCAAATTCAGTCAGTTTATTCATATGTCTTGCCACTTTCAAGAATAAAAGAAATGTAAAATACTTCAAGAAACTGATGATAAAAGATCGAAATACCTAGTAATGCCTGGAGAATCAGGTCCTCACTTCAACCCACAAAATATCTTTTATTCAAACATACTTATAAGGGTATAAATAACTTTCATTATTTTGTTCTTCTATTGGTTTCGTAATTGTATTAATACATTTCATAATTGTATTAATAAAACCCATGGGCAAGACACTACCATAAGGAGAATCAGGACGACTTTAGTTTTCTTTATTTCGACAAGCCATACATTTTATAATACAATTATTTCTTTACTCAATATTTTGAACGAGCTTTCTTTTGATTTTGTACATCACAGAAATCAAGTCTGATATTCGTCATTCATTCAATACGTCAGCATGATTTTTTTTCTTCTATGAATTATTTCCAGTCATTTTTAACTATACCTTTTCCCTCATTTACTATATTTCACCTTGTTCTCTGCACATTTTCATTATTTGTTATTTACTTGTAATTTATTTTCTTAACTAGTTTCATGTTCCATCCTCCATTCTTATATTTATTTAATTAATTTTTTACCATTATCAAATTTCTATTTCTTTTGAGAAATGTGAACGGAATTCGTAAAAAACACGGTTTCGCCTACATGGAACTTTTGAATTCTTGCCATACATACGTGTTCATTTTTACTAATGATAGGTTTCCTAAGTCAGATAAGTATTATTGTAAATTACTGGAGAAAATATTTCCTTATTAACAATGTTTTGTTCATTGAGGATCACACACCGCGTGTGGTTCTTGCTGAAAGGGGAAATTTTCATCTGGTGGTATCCTCTTCTACTTACGACAATCCACCTACTTCAAACCTCACCTACATGTGGTGTGGAGAGAGAGAGAGTATGTCTCGATGCTTACAACATATACAAATTAAGCCAAACAAATACAAAAAATTGCTTCCCTCAAACCTAGATAGACTCGTTGTCATCTCAGTGTGTGGAGTGCTGAGCTTCTGCTAGCGTGCTATTAAAATCCCGATGACGTCTTGGGATTTCTACTCAAACCTTAATTTTATGACGACTCCTAGGTTTACTCGAAAGCAAACGACGAATTTACCAAAGTACTCCTTTCTGACTAATCCCCCTGACAATTTATACGCTAGAAACTATACGCACAATGGACCGTCTATACCTGGAAACGAATGTCAACAGACGTCCTTCAGCATCATCCTTCGTATTCCGCATAATATTTCTTCTTCTTCTTCTACTTCTTCTCGTTTACTTCTTTGATTCGTAATTTTCCAGAATATTGTTCTAAGGTTAAATTTCAATTTGTATTGTATTAAAGTTTGTTATTCAAATTCATAAATTCAATCACTTCATATTAATATCTTCAATGTTGTCATTTGTACTATTGCATTTAAATTTTTACATTAATAATCTAATTTATATTATTAATGTATTACTCTGTTTTGTGTGTTAGGGCTGTTGTAATACCTGAGTTTCTTCCAATATTCTCATTCCATATCCTGATTTACTTCTAAACTTGATCATCTAAATTGATTAAATCTTTTAATATTATTGTTAGTTACTATTGAAAATCGTTGAATTGGAATGAATAAAGAGAATAAAAGGAAACAATACATTGGAATACCGTTTTGATTTACGTAAGAAAATTTTATGTATTTCAGGTAACCTTTACAGAATAATAGTTTGAACATATTTTTTTTATTGTCCTTGAAAGTTAGTTTTGTTATTCTACCAAAAGACATCTCCCTTCAATTAAGTTCACGCCAACCTAATCTCTGATAAATAAAACCAAAAATTTGGGGGCAGTGATCTTTTCCGTGTACTTGAAGCTTTCTCTCTTCTCTCTTAAAGTTGGTACCATATTCATTCTGGAATGAAATATGCAAGACCGTGATGTTATTCATACCATCTTTTCTTAGTACCGAGGATAAGAAATCGCAGATTTTCACCTTCTGCGAACCTCATGTGTTTTGGGGCATTAGAGTGAACACTGTTTTCATCTAAGAGAAATAGAGTAAATATAAGTAAATTTTATTTGTAATTGATTTTTTTATAGTTTTAGGTTCTATGACCCCCAATAAGTTGCTTACTCATTGAATGTTTACCCCTCTTCATAACTCCAGGAATATCCGTTGGCGTATTTTTACCGTTGATCCATTTTAGTTTGACTTTCACTCAAAAATGTATTTCACTTGATAATGGTGCCAATTGATACGAAAAGTCGTGAGTTCTAAAATTTTTAAAAATGTTGTTTTGTTCTTGTTTTTATTCGTCATGTTTTTCCACTGAATTCCAAATAATAAATATTGTCTGAAAAAAAGGTCGTTACTTACTTACTCATATTTTACACTGCAGACGAAGATGAACTGTTCATAGAGCTAACTGAAGGAACTTCCAGAGACGCAAACATGCTATACAAGTGGCTGAGACTTGACCTTTGAATATTTGATAATAATTTTTTTATAATATCGGGACAATTAAAGGGATGAGTGGATAATAAGTGATACTAAATGAATAACAAAAATTGAGTTTTCTGTATATATGAATGCTGTATGAGATCATGTATTGAAAAAAACTGATTAGTTTTGCCCCACGGTTAAAAATAGTTAATATTTTTGACGTTCTAA
Source organism: Laupala kohalensis (assembly GCA_002313205.1). Classification (NCBI taxonomy): domain Eukaryota; kingdom Metazoa; phylum Arthropoda; class Insecta; order Orthoptera; family Trigonidiidae; genus Laupala; species Laupala kohalensis. The sequence continues at coordinate 154,541 of NNCF01126043.1, forward strand.
ACCTTACTGCGACATTAAAAAGCTATATAGAACTTTAAAAATCTCAAATGAGTTGAAATATTTACATGAGATATATTAAATTATTATATATTAAATTATAATTACTTCCGTATTAAAATGTAGAAAGAAATATAGCGAATAAATTTGGGTAAATTTATCTCAAAGTTTACTAAATGTTATTTAACACCTTTTCAGAAGTTTAGGCAATTTAAAACGCGTGGATATAACTGTATTTAGATTTGAAATATGTATTAATTACTACCTCAACATTTATTAATGAATTAAATTACTATAAAAATGTTTGGTGGGAGAATAGGAGGGAAAATTTTTGTTTAACTTACGCGTGCATGAATGAGTGGAATTTTTTAAAATATAAAAACCCCTTCATTTCAATCTTTCTTCTTCTCTCAATTTATTAACGTTTTAGGTGTAATAGTAGGTATAGAAACCTCTGGATATATGAAATTAGAGGGTTCTTATATTTTCTTCCTCTGAATGTGTGTCCATTGTTTACGGTTTAAATGACGAGAAAACTACGAGCATGCACACGAACGGCGGCAGTTTCGGATGTAATACGTGGTAAACGCGCTGTAATTTTCCAATTACATGCTTCTTCGGTGAAGTTGTTGGTCGTGAACATGAAACCTGTTCGTAGTTTGTATGCAAAAGAGAGAGAATGACACTGGGCTGCAGTCAGTGAGTGGAACAAAACTTTCACGGTGGCAGGAATCTAAGGCTGAAAGAAGGCATTTTCAGATTCTGCTTGACAACGCTACGAGATACCAGTGAATAATTATACGACCAGCAGTTGAGTCAGTCGCAATTCAGTGCTTCTCCACTGTATAATGATGTGTATTTTTGTCTCTAATCCTGTAATTATTATTCACTATTATTGGTAGTAATTATAATATAATAAATTTTGTTTGTAGGGTGGTGTTACATATTAAAATAAGAAAAACAACACAGATGATTTGTTTACAGCAACATTATTAATTTATTTATTGATTGATTTCTGCAGAGGACGTCATGAGGCCTGTACTTCATTTCACGATGATTCGGATGAAGGATTCGTGAAGAAGCGACTTTGGGTTTCGGGAAACACAAGATAACGAACCGACACTGGTCTCGCATACATAACACTAACTCCAACTGAAAACCTCACCTAGCTCTGCCGAGGATGAGGGGGGAAAATCGAACCCGTTAATATCATTAATCTCTGGAGTTTTCACACTCCTAATATTGTATTAACAGTGAGAGTTATATGAAACAATTTAAATATATTGCAATATTGTGTTTTGGAAGCATTTTCACGACCTTATAAAACCACAAGAATTGCAAGAGTGGGGCCTTGGTAAAAGCATGGGACTCCATAAAGCACGGTGTGGCGTTTGGGAGAACCACCACTTCTGCGATACACACTACAATGAGACGTGTTTATATAGATACAGTTTTACAAACTTCGAATGCATGCACCCAGTTCATCGATGCAAAACGATGCTGTTCCGGGCAAGAAACGCCCCACCAATGTGAACAAAAAAAAAGGATTAATAGTCCTGGATTCAGTGAGTAGGTCTTCTTTGTATGATACTCGTTCATGATATTATATTTCACATTCTATATTTTCCTAGCCACTTTGTAAAATTCTTCTTGTTTCCATGGGAAAGCTAAATGGTGTGAAGCATAACGTATTTTTTGTGTATAATGTAATTCTTTTAGATCCATCTCAGAAAAATGAACTCAAATTCAAATGGTTATATAAAGAATATCTAATATTTTGTAAGCACCGTAGGTTTATTTCGATTGTAAACTATAATTGACTTTCGGTGGCGTCGGATGAATATTACCTTGTCTTTATCTTCTCGAATATTAAATTCGGACCGAATATCATAAAGAGGCATACTTCCAGAAACCTTTATTTTCCCTTTATCGTCCATAAAAATGGCCATGCTTTTAACGTTCAACAGACCTTATACAACACGATTTCCCACAGCCTCGTTTAAATTTATTCGCATATTTTGTCGCCTTGAATACCGAACTTTTGTATGTACACACCGCGCGTGGGATGAGGGAGGTTCCACACACAGGATATGCGAGTGGGTGAGCGTGAGTGGCGAGGGAAGAGAAGAAAAAGGTTTGCGGCTTCCTCACCCTCTTCGACGATGTTCTCGAAACGGAGGAGTGTCGCCGTGCTGTTCGGGGTCTTGTTTGCATCGCCTCTTTTGCGGAGGTGGGATTGGCCACGACGGAGAATCTGTTCGCGAGGGTTTGCATCCCTTCTCATGACTATTTTGTATCTACTTAAGTAATTATAACATTAGTCCTCTTAAAATTATAAAATAATAATAATAATAAATAGTTATTAAAATATACTGTATTTTTTATTCATAACTCTATTGTATCTGCTTACGTAATTCTTATTTACTCCCTCTAATATTTTTCTATTATTAAGAATATACTATAATTTAAAAAAGCAATTTTTTTAATGTTACATTTCCGAAATGAAAGTGTACATAAAACGAACAATGAATATAAAATCTGTTACAGATCATGTATCTTCCATATATTTTTTTTTCTGAAAGATGTACATGATTGTGCGTCTTATACAATACGTACATATTGTTATAGTTTTGTTTGTTGATATATTTTTTTTGTGTTACGATGCTTATTACGTGTCACAGATCTACATATTTTTACGAACAAACCGTCAAACATAAATTTGTCAATTAGTTGTTAACTCCTTGAGATGACCTAAAGACCTAAATACAGTAAAGTTTTGTATCTTAAAGAATAAACGCATAACATCTACTTACAAGGTTGATTCAATGCAAATCAATGTTTTTAATATTTGTATTTGATTGCTTGATTGAATTTTATCTCGGTATAATATTTTATTTATAAGACAATCAGCTCTTGCACAAATTGATAAATATTATGCAAACAAAACCACTTCAACCTCAACAACCCAGGGATTTCCTTTCTTCCCCTTCCTATACTTTCCTCTATCCACCCCAATCTCAACATATCCGAGAGATGAATGAAAACCTATAAAAGGAGAAAAAGGCTGTTGGGAGAGGCAGTGTTGGTGGCAGCAACTGTGGTAGTGAACGGAGAGAAAAAAAAAGAGAAAAAAGAAACACGACGGAGATAAAAAAATCCCTGGGCCGATGGAGAGGGCGGAAGCCAAAGGGGATGAGAAGGGTGCAGGAGTTGTGTGTCGAGAGAGTGGCGGGGGTAGATGCCCACGCTGACGCGTCGCTGGCCGGCCGTTGGGGTAGGTCAGACTCGCACCCGCCGTCGTCACCACCACAGCCACCGCGCCGCTCCGAGCCTCAGCCGTGTTCCGTTCGCTGTAGGAGAAACAGACAGCGGCGGCGTGGGCCAACGGTGGTTCGACGAGTGACCGAATTGGCAAGGGTCAGGGGTTTCACGTCTCTTGTGATGGTTCTTACACCCTCCAGAAAGATACTTTTTTCAGTTCCCTTTACGAAATGGAGATAGTTTTATTCTTAAAATAAAACAATTGGCCAAAAGTGACCATTTTATGACATGCCGTTAGATTTTATATATAAATCAAGAAAAAAAGTTCAATGTGTTTATTCAAGATTATTTTTAGAATCAGGAAAATTGAGATTGATTCTTGTCTTTGTTGAAAGGTCAAGAGAGAGCAAAGCTTGTGTGCATTAATGAAGAAAGGGATAATTATATCATGAAATATTTAGTGAATAATTAATATTCATGAATTATAGTTAATATTCTTGAAAAAAATGAGCAAATTTTCGATTTCAACAGCATTTCTTGGCTCACCGCTCCTAAAGCGCGTTAACCGATTAAACTATTAAGGATCGGAGGAATTTCTCTTCAATTCATGTAAAATATCTGAATTAATTGTTTTGCCAGCATAACCCATTGAAGCATTGGACTCACCATGTTTGGGAACAACGTTCTGCTTGAAGATAAAAAATGAACAAATTTTCAGTTTTAAAAATGTTCCAGTTCAAAGACCTGAACGCATAACAGAAAATTTTTCTAATAACGTGCTCTACTCAAAATTGGCAAAGTTGGTCTTAAATTTAGTTCGTTATGTTATATCAATACGTTTATTTATTATAACGTATTAATATAACA
>NNCF01126043.1:158843-169343 GCA_002313205.1 Laupala kohalensis
CTGATAAATTCCAAGAACTCTCCAAGTTCAATCAATCGAAGTAAATAAGTCCAACATTCAAAATAATCAATAAACAATCACTGAAAGTAACCTAAAATATATTAAGAAAAGCTCACTTCTTGACATAAGACAGAACACTCATGCGGTTTTAATACAAGGATATAAAATAGAAATTTCCATTGATCAATGTAAGTAATGATATTCTACAAACCGTGTTTTCCAGGAAGTTCAAATACGTGAGTCCACCATGCGGACAAATAAAATTCGATTTAAAAAAATCACACTGGGTGTTAATATGTCTCATAGAGAATACGGTAAATATATTCTCGAAGTATACTCCGAGGCAAAGCCATAAATGCATCTATCTACAGCCTTGACTCCAAGGTACTTATCAGCAATCTCAAACTGACACATCAGTAAGGTTCAGGTTACTATGAGCAATACACAATGCGCCGAAGAAACCAGCTTTTTCATTTTTTAACTTTCTTGCGTTCTACCAATATTCACCATGTTTCCTTATACTTGCCACTATTCCTAAAAAGTGTCGTTCAAATTTTCAGATTATTTCATAGAGTCTTTTTCTGATTTTCATGTAACAGACACTCCGCAGAAATAACTTCTATTATTAAATTTTCCTTCCGATGTTGTTCATCAAATTTACAAATAGTGCGCAAAATACTTTAAGCGGATTACTAATGCATTGAATTTGTTAATAAAATATATTTAAAAAAGATTGCAACACTTTCATAACAGGTAACAACGAACGCAACCTCAATAAGATTTATGTAGCGTTTCCTTATAACAAGTTTATAACTCCTTCACTTCATAGATTACTAAAGTCTGAAATTGAAATTGAGATTGATTCTTGTCTTTGTTTCAACATTTAAAAATAAAGGAAATAATTTCTGAACATTACAGTCTATGCATTTTATTTAGTATACTACGTTGTTAGTATACAAAATAAATGCAAAGTTTGTAATGTTCGTAGGTCAAACAAAGAAAGGTTTAAAAACTAGAATCCAGGAGCACAAACGAAATTTATAATCAGTAGAACAAAGTGTAGTTGCCTCATATTACATTAATAATGATCACTTGGTAGATTAGTAAAATACATTAATTGTGGACAAAGAAGTTAATTATTACAAACGTACATTAGAAATGGTTTTTATAAAAAATACACACGGGAGTTTGAATTTACGCACAGGCACTGAAAAGCTATCTTGCATGTACAATACAATATTACAAAATGATTCTGTAATTTCTGCTTTTTTGTAAACATGTTTTGTGTTTATATTTATGTTTAATATCATGTTCAATTGTTTCGTTGTTGTTTCTTGTAATAATTTATTATTTGATCACCTGACGACGACTTAAAACCAGAACGAAACATCACAAAACACATATTCTTTATCCATGAAAGGTCGTTAGTCTTTAATTATTTATTTAATTAGATTATATAATGGACAATAATTGTAGTAGAATTTAATTTTTAATATTATTGATTAAATTATATCGTTTTCATCACACTGGTAATTCTCAGTGATTCAGGAGTCGACTTCTGGGTAAGCCTGCACGTGTTTTCTATTCTTGTGTTTCACTGTAAGGTCTCCTATATCCCCTTGAACTATTGCAATGTCTCTATGAATACAGTTATTATTGACTTACTGAGGAGCACTGACAAAATTTCTAAGTATTGTATTTCTTTACTTCTTTTCCCCATTCTATAGAGGTCGGAGATAGAGGATGGTATGATGCCTCTCTCTTTAATGTGGCTGGGAAATTACTAGGGTGCTGGATGCCCTTTCTATCGCACCTCCCCGAGACGGGCGATCTATGAATGACATGAGGGTGAATGATGATGAGTGAATGTTGTGGTGGAATGCATGGCAGGGGAAATGGGATTGCCCCGAGAAAACCTGCCGCGAACACCGCTTCGTCCATCACCGCGAATTCTACTTCGATCGGACAGGGTTTGAACCCGCGTCACCAGAGGTAGACTACTCCCGGGTTGCCCTGATGAAATATCTAAGTACCTTTTATTAAAATGTATTCTAAAAATTAATCAGTAACTGATTTCTTTTGATTTAAGGGTTCTTACTCTAATCTCAGGTGCAGTATTGTGATGGAACGAGCTGATTTCTTATTCCTTAATTCTGTGTATTTTGCGAGATGTAATACCAATAAATTAAAACGTTCGTGGTTAAGTAATCAGATTTCGTAAATGACTAAAGAGAGGGGATTAAGGATGCTATTCGACATACACATTAACTCAGCCAAATCAGCAACATTCGTGAATGACATTTATACATCATCAATGACATTAAAAAAATGTATTTGTCTAAAATCAGTAAAATTCGCGTGTGTTAACCCGTGGGTCATCAGCGACTTTACGACAGCTTCTGATAGTTTTCATATTACTTTTCTTTGAACAACTCCATAATGACTATACATGGATTCACATATATTCTCATACTTAAGTTTTATTTCTAGATTTGTGTCTTACTTGCAAACAACTTGGGCATTTATATAATTTATTAATTTTTTATTACTTTTTGAAATATCTGTCTATACCCAATGTCAATGCAAGGCATTTATATCAATTGGCAATGGATGAATATTTTTCATATGTGGCACTTGTGTTTGTTAACGTTCATGTGTCTTGACTTGATATCGTTCAATGAGCCGCCGTCTTGTCCACGTTATATTATTGACAATAAGAGATTTTTCAGGAACATAGTATATAAAAGTATTGTAATAAAAAAATTCCCATTTTGGGTGTCTCTGATAGAGAAAGAGATTAATAGATTTCCCACTGTCTGTTCGTCTGTGCGCAGTGATTCTGGCGTAATCGATGTGTTAAAAATTACTGTAGTTGAAAATATGCTACAATTTATCTACTGAAGTGATGTGAGCACCTGAATACCCTTGGTAGGTCGGGACTTGAATATTGAGAAACTCTGTTGTAGACGATTTCATGAAGAAGCTTTTATGAAATATTTGTGAAAATGAAGAAGGTTATGGTTCATTATAAATTTAGTATTTCATAGTTTAGTGAGGAATGACTAACAAAAAAATATGTTCAAGTGTTTTGAACACTAGTTTTAAATTTGAAACAGAAGACTAAAATGGATTGAGTATTTTTATTATTGAGGGTTATTTTGACAATTGCGATAGGTTCATGAGGTATTGTGAATAGAAAGAGGGTAGAGAGGCCTTAAATGGGAGCGGATAATAATGGATGGAAAGAAAGATGAGTATAGAATCTTTGTAGCTGTTTGTATTTAGTTGTTTGAAACTATACTCATGAACCGCTACCGCTAAGCGATCTGCACCGCTAAGTTCATGTAGTGAAATTTTTGTGTATTACGACTACATTTTAAAGGATTGGTTTTATGTTTACTTTATCAACTATAGCTAATGTATCCAATGTTCTATTATTATCATTATTTTATTATTATTACATTGTAGATCTATGTTTAATATTACGTTCCTTAAATAACTCTCTTCAAGTACTTTTTGTTGTGATTCAAGTAACTAATTGTACAAAATTTCTTACATTGAAATTCAATTTGTAACTATGCGTTCTTATCTATTCGGTAGAAGTGAATGTAGCAGAAGATGTTTATTAAGAAATAGAATTAAAAAGTAAATACTTAGAGAGTATTTATTTCAAGTTGGTTTAAACATACATTTTAATTTTCTTTCTTTACAAATTCAGGTCACATCCCTGAATACACAATCCCAATAAAGACAATATCTAAGCCATTGAAGACGTGTTTTTTCGGAAAATGAAACTGATACTCAAGTAACCCTGAAATATCATTTAATTCAAAGGTTACAAATAGTAAACATACGCGAAATAAGCTCTTTACCATTTAGAAATTGTAAAATTTCATTTGCTGTTTTAAGTATGCATTGCAGTTCACGTAAGCAAATTAACAAATATAACAAATTAAATTTTATTTTACTGTTTTCATTATTTTGTCTTAAAGTTCAATCCAAAACGAAAGTTCACGAAGTATAAACATTTTTTAAATAAAATGTTTCTGGCGTTGTACAGCATTAAACTCTTTAAAAATTTTGTTCTCATATTTTATGTGAATTTTTTTTTTGTTTGACATTGGGGAGTTTGCTAAAAAGTCGGATCCATTGCAAAGCCCAATCCAGAATTTAGTTTTGGAACTGACGCCACGTTGATTGTTTATTGTTCTTCAGAGTTAAATTTTTTTTACAAAGATATATTTGTTACTCGTTACAAGGAATGACTAATTTTTAAATATTCTTCTCATTTTGAGAGTAAAACATTCTTATTTAAAAACATTCTATAGAGATCAACTTTATCTCAAAACGTAAATTTACAGTTATTTAAAAATTTATCGTATCTTCGGAAAGAAGAAGGCGAGACAGAAAATATCTTGTCTAAATTTGAGCTTCATACAAAAGAGAACCTGGTAGAATTTTTTATCCAACGAGAACAACGATACTCGGTGGGATTTGAGGAGTTACATTCTTCCCGAATATAAGTAAAGAAAAGAGGGCAACCCCTCTGTGGCTGTTAGTCCTGAGGGGGAAAAGCAAAGAAGGGTGCAGTCACGTCGTCCGTGAAGATCTCAATGGTTGAACCTCCAGGACACCTGAAAATCGCGGATGTCATCAACGGAGACTCCGGTCTAGATTACAGATCTCTTCAGATTATTTAATCTCGAAATCAGAGTAATAATTTTCCTTTTTAATGAATTATAATTAATGTTTATCATATATAGTTGCATTATTTTTCTTCTATTATGATCCTTAGCTTCAATTTCTCTATCGTATCGTCTCCAAGCTAATAATTTATTTGTTGATACTTTTAATAACAAATTGAAATGACATTAGTGACATATTTGTCTTTATTGGATTTAATTCAATTATGATTTAAAATTTAATGTGCAAGTATCTTGTTTAATACGCTCTTTCATACCATATTTTTGAGAAGTTCTCATAATATATTGCAAACGATTTTTTATACGAAATATGTTTTACGTAGAACATTGACTGTTGTTTGGTATGTTGTGAGATGTTGTTACCATATATTTTTTAGAATAAACATTGGTAATTTTTTATCGCCATAGGATGTTTTCCATCCTATCAGAGACGTCATGATATTCTGTGTATTATTTAATCATTAATTTTTCTGGAATAATAAGTTTTGAATAAGGAGTCAAGGCACACCTATTTATAGACGACATTGATCTATAGGAAAATTCCTTCTAACGTTCAACAAATTCATATTGTACACATTTGTTGTTACGAACACCATTTAAAAAATGAAACAGGAAATATAGGTTAACTTACTATTTGAGAAAAAATACTTGTTCTTGATGAACTATCATCATGAAGCATTTTTAATTCAACGGCATTTTTCTCTCTTATTATAATTAGGTGGTACGTAGTTCTTACGACTGCTCGGATTTGATTTTAGAATGTTGCCCATTCTTGCTGAGTATGAGGACACCAATATTTTTTCTAAATTTCATTTTATATTTAATTGTGATCTTCCTTGAACTAATGATAAAAAATGTAGTAGTAAAAAAGACCCCAAAATCAAGGAATAAGTATGAATAGTAATTATCGTATAGGAATGATCAATAATCCCTCAACTCAAAGCCTACTTATTTATTTAAAAAATATTCAACAAAGTTATTTAATGTCATGTTCAATTGTTCTATTGCTACATTAATGTTTCTTGTTACAATGTTTTTACATCTTATGATGACTCTAATCATGAGTACATTCGTAACAAGCTGTAAAAAATGTTGATTCTGTCATTATTTATTGATGTACAAATCCTTTTCGACCGCATGGCGGCCATCTTCAGTGCTACAATTTTCTTTTTACAAAATATAAGTTACAAAATAAATATAAATTGAATCATTCTAAAAACAATCTACCCCCATATTCCTCGAAAAGTTAAAAGCTTCGAAAAGCTTTCTCATTTCCTGTTATTATTTCATATTATATGGAAGATTATTAACTTTTTAATGACGAAGGGAGTAGGTTATTTTTAGAATGTTTCAATTTATTTGTATTTTGTAATTTATATTTTAGTTTTATGTTGAAAATTATTATTTATCTTTCGAAGAAGGGGATAGATTGTTTTTAGAATGTTTCAATTTATATTTATTTTGTAATTTATATTTTGTAAATATTTTTTGTAGCACTGAAGATGGCCACCATGCGGTCGAAAAGGCCTTTTACATCAATAAATAATGACAGAATGACATCTTTTACTGCTTGTTATGAACATCTGTCTGTCAACATCAGACCAATTCCTTCCATGAGTATATTGTTTGTCCAAAAAAAGATTATTTATTTATGTACATAATGAACATAATTTGTCTGGAATGAATGAAGCAGGTGAAAAGATATGAACATTATCAATTTGATTTGTCTAAAAAGTAATAAGGAATTCTTTCGTCAAAATGTTGAGAATTGTTCTGTATGTATTTTTCAAAAGTAATACGACTCTTAATTTATATTCCAAATTCTATTCCAACAACGATTTTTTTAATTAAATATTAGATATTTCGATGATAGTTTCCAATAATGCAATATTTTTTTACTTTCCGATTTTGCATACCAATTCTCAGTAGGAGAACGTACAAGACAGCAAAGCGACTGCGTCTGTGTCTTGAGGCACGATCGAAGTTACTCAACTCGCGCTGCCAACAACTTCCATCCATATGCCTACCACCCCATCCTCTCGTCTATCCATCCATCCGTCTCTTCGGACGAAGTAATAACCAGTCGGTCAATACTCGTTGTGCGGTCTGTATACTAAAGAAGGGGCCGCGAGAGCAGAGTAGAAAGAATTGGAATGAGTGCTTCAAGTGATGAGCCAATGCATTGGCAAGCGAGTTTTGTAAGATGCGGAGACGCCCAATATATGCCAAGAAATGAACAAAGGAAGGAAGAGATTGTGTATGGCCTCGTTCTATTATATCCTTTGTCAGTCAAGTGTTTGAGTTTAAGTAATTAATAAAATATAGTTGATTGTAGTAATAAATCGTTTTTAGGGTTTGATGCTATTGGCAAAATTTCTCATATCTTAGTGTAAATTTCCCTATTGTTGGTGTTATCTATTATAGACTCATAAATTGTCTCCTAGGTACCGTTGCTCGAGTAGTTCCGTACAACTAGACTGCATTATTGGTGACACCCACGTGCAAGGAATCTTTGATTGTCTGGTTTTCCATGATACGGTGTTTTGATATGTGCTCTGTGTTGATATCAGTGTCTCATTTTTCATCAGTGTATTATCAGATATTGTTTCCATACATTCTAATACCATTTTTATGAAAGATAAAAAAACAGCAACCTACAAAAAATAACTCAATAATTAATTAATTAATTAAAAACGTTTATAAATAATTTTCACGTTTTGGTCTGAGTGTGTGTCAATTATTCCCGCAGCTTCACCCTTTTTCTATGGTAGTTCACATGCAAGCATAATTGCAGTTAGAGAAATCATCTGACATTTGAAATGTTAGCTAAATATCTCCATGTTTACCAAAGAATATAAAAAGAACTAATTTCTAGACTTTGTTGCGCATACAAATATGAACAGAAATGGATTGAGCCGAACTAAACAAAATAAAATAACGATTATTGAAATATATATCACAACGTCATGTTGGAGAAGCTCTCTAAAAAGTCCAAATATCTCGTCCCTCAGAAAAACCTAGCAATGAAACGCGAATAAAGAGATATGAAAATTATAATCCGAAGAATAAAGTCCTTGATTTAATCTAAGTATTTGTTCTTTTACGTTGTTAAATGAGTTTGGTGATAAGTTTGCAAGAATACTAAAATTACAAATCATAAGTAAATAACCAAACTCCTCATAATTTCTTTGTTTGTTCATCAAAATAAAAATAACATCCATTTATTTGACAATAATGAGTGGATTGAAAAGTCGTTCGAACTTCGGTTCTCTTCTATACAAGCAGTACTTAACCATCCAGGAATGCAAAATTTCAACTACGCTCTTTAGACGTATACTTCCAGGAAATGAATTGTAAACGAATTTTATAGTCAAAATTACCATGTATGTTCTTTGTAACACATCCGTAAATTTTTACTATAGTCAAGTAACATAAATCTTTAACTCTTTTTCATAAACTGGGAACTTCCGAGATATTTATTTTTACTGACATCATGAGTAGACGTAAGGAATTGTCTTAAGTACGTCTAGCAGTTTCATGGATATGATTTTTCCTGTCCGTTGATACAATTGTCCATAAAAAATGGGGTAAAATAATGTTCGAAGCACCTTCTCCGAACTGGTTTGACGTAATATACTCAATTACTCAAATATAAATACTCCTAGTACGACTAGAAAATTCTTTAAAAATTCTATATTTTGGGTCTGGTAATCTCACCTATTAAGTTACGTTACTACTTCGAGCAGTTGGGACTATTCCTTTAAGTACGCTCATAAAAGGCATTCAATCTTCTCGTGCGTTCAAGAACTGGATTATAGCCGTTCTGCAAGAGACAAGGAATGTGATAAAGAAATTACATAATAGTTATATCATCAACTCAAGGGATGGTATTTTATTCATTTGTTCTTACTCTCAGATTTCGTTGTTTTCACACAAAAGAGAAAGTGCGTTGGAAGGATTAGTGTTACCTAGAAACGTAGATACGGGAGTCAGAGATTGCTGCGTATGTATTCCCTTCAGTGCTATGGCATTTTAATTTTTCAATTACGCACTAAAGGAGTAATAAACCATTAGAAATGAACAATCTCTAAAAATAGTCGGAGAATACTACAGCGTTGGCATTGTTGATTGAAAGGGCCTTTGCCTTCTAGTTACGTGATTCGTAGCACCGCCGCCGCTACTGCTGTCCCCATCCGCAGCACACGGTGCCGATGGTCATTGGGTAAGAGGAGAAGCGTTTCTAAAAACATTGATTCACTATCAAAATAAAAATAATTGATAAATAAAAATAACACATATCTTAGCTCGCACTAGTATAAAAATTGGTCCATATGAAAGCTAGGAGTACAAAATTAAGCTCATTTTATCCGTCGTTGACCGATCAGAGGAAGAAAAAAGACACGGAAATTACTGTGGTAATTACTGTGGTGTGCTAGTAGTAGCCGGATCGCGCGGGCAGATATCATGTTGATGTCCCCATCCGCAGCATATCTCGCAAGCAGCTTCCTGCGCAATTTTCGCGGTGCGTCTGTCCACTCGGATCTTTCGGGGGCTGGTGCTGCAATGGCTGTTCTTGACGACTTTTTAAACCGACGGCCTGCGAATGAGCGGGCGTATCGATTGAAGGCGCTTCAGTGGGGAAGAGGTGGAGCGGGGAAGGCGGAGGGGAAGACGAGGCGCCGACAGAGCGCGGGGGCGGAGCCGCAGCAATGAGACAGCTGAGGCGGGCAATGCGATGGCACCAAGGCTATGCGACCTGATTTGTAGCTGGGAGCTCTCCACATCGTGGTACACGAAATGCCTTCCATTGTAGTAAAAAAACAAGTGTATATTTTTTTTTTCATTTTCAGGCATATATTGAACATAAAAAGTAATATTAATCGCAAAAGAAAGTTCGATATTTTTCCCCCCGAATTATGACCTGTTGATTGTATTGCAAAGTTTCATAATTAGTTCAAGATAGTAGGTGCTCCATGTTCTCTAAAGATGCAGAAAAATATGTTTGGTTACATTAATCACAGATTATGTAAAAACGTATTTTTATCATAAAAATATTTGGCAATCTTTTCGTCTTATTACACACTACGCCACCAAGAATATATTTTCACAATTCCGCCACAAGGTCTAAGGGTTTTCCTTAGATTTCATGCTAAAATTCATTGACAGAGAAAACACACTTGTGAATTTATTGAGAAACTCACACATTACGTGAGCTTATTATTGACCCCAATAGACGACCTATTTATTACGTCAAATGTAATTTTTAAATGTATTTTTCGAAAACAAATTATTTAATACAAAAACATATTCCCGCTTAAAACAATTTTTGTAAAATAAATTTTGATTTTGGAAGTATACAATGTAAGTTATATCGTATTGTATGATGTAACTAATGCAATTACTATAATGTAATAATACATTTATTGTCAAAAAAGCAGTACGAACTGCGTATGATCACTAATACTCTCCGGAATAAACTAATTTACTCTCCGGAAGCAAGCAAGGGACCATCCCATCAATTCTGATCAAGGGCCCTAAGGCAGAGGCGGATTCAAAAATTTCGGCAAAAATTCCTAGATAAGATAAAAAGTTATCTGCGAGTTATAATACTAATACAATATCAATATGTTTGTAATTTAACGCAAAAAATTTACATGTACAAGTTATTATCGAACTATAGATTATTCTGAGTGAAGTGTTTAAAAATAATAAGAATTAAAATAACACTAAATTCACGATTTATTGTTACAATAAACACGCCCCTAGACAAAGCCTAGAGAACCTGTATAAGAAATCC
>NNCF01126043.1:169483-236369 GCA_002313205.1 Laupala kohalensis
GAACTTTTGCTGAAATTTTTGAATCCGCCTCTGCCTTAGGGCCCTTGATCGGAATTGATGGGATGGTCCCTTGCTTGCTTCCGGAGAGTAAATTAGTTTATTGTCCTCCACGTGGTCATACGCAGTTTGTACTGTTTTTTGACAATAAATTTATTTATTAATTGAAAGAGATGGATTGTCAATACGTTTCCTATTTTGTAAAAATTGTTGAAAAAAAGATGGGTTTGGGAACAAATATTAACAAATTTTGTTCCCAAATTGTGAACAAAGTAAAAACATAAACGTGCAAATTAAAATATTGCTTCTTCTTTCTAATGTATGAATCTTAAAATTAAAATACACACCTTACTTTAAGTTAACTGAAGCATGTAAATTGTACTTGTTAGGAACATCTTCCGTCAATGAAAATCTATTAAGAAGTTTCTACATCTTTTTTTTTGAAAAAAATATTTGGACACTTTATTTCTGTAAGATTACGCCCATATTCTGTGATTTTGAAGTGGTCATTTCAACAATGATTGTTGGATATCCAGTTTAATAAGGATCCAATATATGCATGTACCTTTCAGAGAACGTTTATATATCCAAACTGTGATTACGCGAAGAAACGTTAAATTGTATTTTTAAATCCCTTAATTAATTACCCTCTTTTTCTTTATCATTTTCTGTTTCTTTATCATCTCTAGAGGAAAACATTATCCCCATTACGCTTCACTTCAGAATTAGTAGTTATTTGGTCCCTGTGTTGTTTTCTTGATCCCATTTCGTCGGACACTCGTTGGACGCATACCCGACCACAAGTTTTTTCCTCCTCCTCCTCCTCCTCCGCCACCATGCTGCGCTGCCGTCAAGAAAATGAAGAATGGTTTATGGAGAGTTGTCTTTGCCATTTTATGACTTAACGACTCACCCCTCTTCTGACCGCAATAAACAGGGCAACATTGTAGTGACATATGAGAAAAAAAGTACCATCATATGAGAATTGGATATTTCGTGGAAGAGCTATCTCATTTTTTACGCTTTTCCTGCTTTGTGTTTTATTCGACCATAATTGTCCGAGTAGTTGGCGTGTGGCTGTTTATTACATGGTGGGTACGGTGCAGGGGAATATCAAAGTTATATTGTGATTCCAGGAAAATATTTTTTCTGGTTGCTCTATATGTCTTTTTCTTTATTTCAAGAGAGAGATACTCTCAATTTTCACATTCATAATAAGCCATGATCACATGAAGAAATATTTGGACAAGTATAAAAGATGAAGAAATATCAAGATGTAAAGTTCTTTTTTTAATATCATTAATCAATTACGAAATTATAATACGCTGACTTTTATTATTTGTTGATCTTGCAAAATTCTGTTGATTTTCTTTGAGTTGTTTAAAGAAGGAAATGACACGATTATATCGTATATGATAAGTTATACGAAAACATGATTTCGCAGAAAAAAGGCCATTCCATAATAGACCCTCTCACCAATTCATGATATTCATGGAAAAACTAGAGAAAGATTGGTGATGGAATGTGTGCTTTAGGTAAATAATTTTGAAAGATAGGAAGAGAATGCAATAAAATTGTTTTCTTAAATCACCTTTATTTTATCAGTCATTACATAATAGGTGGTATAACTTCCATGCATTATATCGTATTAAATGGCGTGGATGCCATAACGAGGACTTGATGAGTCTAGAGTCGTTCTACTATAAATTCGATATATGTAACGAATTTTCTTGACTATTATGTGGGATTCATTTGATACGTCTTCCCCGCTATCATACTCCGCAAACCAATTTGCTTCTCCACTCTACTGCGAGCAGTACGGTGAAAAAAAGAAAAAAGGAAAAAAAAATTCTAATCTCACACTTGTCAGTCAGTCTCGACGCCATCTCACGTCTTCGGAACATGATTAAAGCAAGAGCAGCCTAATTACGCCGTATTAATTGAGATTATAATCTCGTTTAATAGCAGACCATTCGTTCGATATGGACTTCTGATATTCATTCTTGTTTTTATTGCAGGAAAGGAACGAACTAAAAATACGTGGGTACTTCGTTACCTTGGTAACGAGATTCTCTTTGTGGGGTATAGGGTGTTGCCTAACGGTCACATTTGAAATTTTATTTGATCAATTATGTGATACTTAAACTGAATCATAGTGTGTTCTTTTCTAATGCACACTTCTGTCAGAACACTGAACATGCAAGCAACGATACAAATGCCATAATGTCACAAAAAAGTGTAAAGTTTCTTTGTGCTTCATATTGGTATTTTCTATGAAAGAAAAAGTGATTGGAAGAAACGCTAACTTTTTCTACATATTTTTCGTGCAGGTTTCTATGTATATTGCAAATTATTAATTCATTATCCTGTATATTGCGAAACATTTTTTTATTAATTCTCGAAGAATCATGCGTGCTTTGCACAGGGATTCACTTAACTTAATTTGTGGCACTCCATATTATGCGACAAATTTCTTCTAACCCGATATTTTTATTTTTATTGTACTAATAAGGCGTTCCTCCTGTCCTTAATGTGTTGAAAATATATTCAATTTATCAAATGACTTTGACTATTAGCATTAATCAAACCGATGTCAATTTTTCATCTTACGAACCCTAATACATAAGCCAAACATACATTTTACTCTTCTTGAGTTGCATTACTTGTAGCATTACAGCTCAAAACATCTCTCTAGGCATAAATTTGGTTCTTCTCTAAATCAGTTCTCTTCTTAGAATTTGAATTACTCGCCTACTCTTTAAATAATAATAGGATAAAAATTTGGTTATCAAATGGTACTTTTCCGTTTCTTATTGATATTGTTCGTATTATTTCCTCATTGTTTAATAAACCTGACGATTGATGTTTAATTATTATTCATGTGTTTTGTTCGGTGGGGTACTTTTTCACTAATTCGTATTAGTTGCCTCTGTGGTTTTAAATGGTTTTAGAAACTAATAAAGTGTAAAAAACTGCAAAAGAGATCATTAGATTAAATAATTGTACTTGGACTTCCACATCTGAATAAACCACGTAATAAGAGACAAAGTTTAATATCAGATTCACTTGTAGTATATTCAGTTCTACCTAAAACTACCAAATTTTTTAGCTATAATCAAAATACAGTACGTATATGAACATCATTTCAAATTATTAAAAGAAAAATTAACGAATCTTACTTTTCTTTGGTACTTGGACATAATTTCACAAAATTCGTTGTTTTTGCATGCACTCTTTGAGTAACGCAATGACTTTATCTCTGAAAAATTCGAGATTTGAGAAAATCGTTCTAGTTTTGCCTCGAGATAGCCATGAAAATTATTATTATAAAAAGGTCATTCTCAACTATACAACTCTTCTCTCTCTTCCAAAAATTTTTATGTACATCTGAGTTCCACTAGCATCTATATTAAATATCACCTTCACTTAAAAAGAATTTTATCTCAACTTTGATTGTAATTTTATCTCAAGATTTTAAGATGCATTGTCTCAACATAACCCATCAAGTATTTAAAAAATTATTTCAGATTGACTTCAACGACATTTGTGGAATATCTAACTCATTGGATTTTTTTCTTTTCGAGTTAACTATCTGAATATACAAGAAATAAACAAATGTGAAATCAATTAAATATTATCTACGTAAAATGACGCCATATTTATCTTATCCGTTCACTTCAACTGACTCATATGATTACCATAGGTGAAAATATAATTTCATTTTCTGAACAATCGATACACAGTTTTACAGCTTTCCAGGTAACTATGATGACTAATCTGATTAAAATTCAGATTTATCCTTTTTAGGTTCACTTTGGAGTTTTTTAAAAATTGTGACTTTAAGGATCGCCAACATCTGGGTCATTAGAGCTCAGGTGATTGGAATTAATGGAAAATTATTTAGTGTAGGAAGTGAAAAAAAAATTGAAAGAAGTTGAAACACGACAAGTTAAGAATTAATTTCGATGAATTAGATTGATAATTTTTCTGTTTACGAATTTGATATTGGGAGAAGTCTCACGATAGAGATCAGGACACCGAACTGAAGGTAGGTACGTTCGTACTTTCCTTCTTTGCTTACCCTGAGCGATACCTCTGTCTATCCTCCATCATTCCATCACAAGCATCGCAGATGGAACCTGCCACCTATCCCGCCTCTGGTGACGCAGTCACACCATTGCTTCGCTTCCCGCGACGGGTTTTATGATTAGCAAATAATTCAATACGAACCTCCTCCTCCTCCTCCTCTTCCTCCTCCTCCTCCTCCTCCTCCTCCTCCTCTTGCTCTTTCTCCTTCTCCTCCTCCCCCTTCTTCCTCTTCTCCTCCCCCCCTCCATCTCCTCCCCGCTAGACTCTTCACTCTTCTCGCCAACGAAGGAGGAGGAGGTCTGCTCGAACAAACCTTCAGTCTCCTTCTTTTTACGACTTTCATTACTGTCGTCTCCCCCACATGTGGAGGTAGCCGCTGCGACGACGGAGACGAGAGAACGCAGGCAACGGAGGCGGTAGCGACCGACGCCAGCGCCGCCTTCGTCAGACTTCGCAATTAACAAAGCAAGGAATTGCCTTTATTTGTATTGATTTTTTTTCTCCTCTTCCTTGGGCTCGAATGAGGAAGACGGTGGCGGGGAGAGGGAGGGTGTTGGCTTCAGGGGGAGGGAGTTGATGAGCGAAGGTCTGTGGTAGAAGGAAAGGGAGGGGAGAAAGGAGGGGAGGTACAGGAAGATTCGTCCTCACGCGAGCTCCGTGCCCGCCGCAACCGCTCTGGAGTGACGGTGATATGTCGGCTGTAGTGGTGGTATGCTGCTAAGATATCGCTGTGGGAATTAGTGAGGGTGGAGATAGTAGTAGCTGAGGACAGGTACTTGCTAGATAACGCGGAGGAGAAGTAATACTCACAAAGAGAGATCGAGAAGATTTATCGATGCGTTGGAATACAAGAGTTAAAAGCGATTTTAGTTGAGTTGGTGATTCACCCAGAGAAAAAAATATGATGTCACAGAATACTCGTGATTTGAGATAGCTCTCGTAATCGCTGATAGAAGACAAAAGCAGTCTCCGGTTTATCGTAAATCTTAGGGCCGCTAGTAAGCAATTAGATAGCATTAAAAATGAAGGTGTCCACAGTTAGGAAATATTGAACACTACTTTATTGAATATGAATTGCCTCTTAATATATAATACATTTAATTCCTTCACCATGTGTCATCACTATTATCAGGGCTGAGCATTTATTATACTGAACTCCCTACATGTGTTTATCATAATAGGAAGCGCAAGATGTAATGCATATTTTTACGTTTTTGGGTGCTCGATAAATACCCATTTGGTGCGAGAAAGTATTAATTGGTTCTAGATAACGTGATTATTTCGTTGTCATTTTGTTTGTGTACGTATGGTAGTTTTAAGAACGTGTTATGAAAGTTTTCTGACTTTTTATCTCTTGAGCTTTTAAAGACTAATTTTGCCAAACGAAGACACAATTTTGGCCCATCTGTGATTCTGTACGAGCAGTAGAGTTATAAATTACTTTTTTGAATGTTTTGCGGTGTGACATTCATGAATATGGCATATTCTTCTATACGTAGTCTCATTAAAAATTAATTTTATAAAAAACAAATTCAAGCAAACAAATCAAACGATTACTGAAAATCATCACCACGAAAAGATAAGTAATAATATGTATCATAACTTTAATTTTAATACGAAATAACAAAGATAAGTAATAATATTCATGCTGAATTTTTGAAATATTTAATTTATTGCCAAAACCAATGTTTTACTTGGCCTCTAGATAAGCACGCGATGTACAATACGTAACATATAACAATTAAATTAAATTGACAGAATATGTCGAATGGTTCATGGTTATTATTAAAAAAGAATTAATTAAATAAATAATTCAAAACTTTAATAATAATGAATATTCGACATATTCCGTCAATTCAATTTAATTGTTACTGTACATCGCGTGCTTAAATATGATTTTATGTATTCAAAGTCATTTGTTGTAAGTACAAAGTAATCCATAGGAAAAGGAATGTCATTTTTTCGATTTCTCTTTTGGGACATGTATCGTTTTACTGTTAGTGTTGTAATGTCAAGGGGAGGTTATTAAATGTGTTTCACGAATTTCATTATTATATGCTGCAGACCTCCGTAAAAATACTTTTTAAAATTTGGAAAACTTTGTTCCGGATATGTCACGATGTATCTTTATTATTGTTCGATTAGTGTATTATGTCATCTTATTACAATAAACTTTAACCACGATTAATATTCAATGTTTACGTACATAAAATAAATAGTGAGACATGTATTATTCTGAACATATTCGGAGGGAGGTACAATTTCATACAACTCACTGAAATCCGCTTTCAACTGAAGTTCAACCCACCCCCACGTGACACTGCGTCCTTTAATATATTCTATGAGAATTATAGCCATAGTTCCATTCCCTACTTTGTTCATGTAATTTAATACGCGTACACTGAAAGCTGTTATAAATATTTATTACATTCATCGATTAATATTTATTTCTGAATAAGAAAGGGAGAGTCATTAGAAATAATATTGTGAAAATTCCAATGAATTTACAAGGAAGATATGATTTGTACGGCTGTATTTTCGCGACAGGGGTCAACAAACGACTTAATAAAACTGAAATGACAAAAAAAAAGTTAACACCAATATTTCAATGTTGCCAAGCATCCTCGACCCGTTCTTGAGTGCTCCAATGCCTTTAGTATAGTACGTGATTGAAAGAATTATGTGTATAAGCAGAGGAACAAAAACCAGTTGACTAATTAACTACTTGATTCAGATCAGTAATGAAAGAGTGCCACAAATAGTACGGATGACATTGAGAAAACAGGTAAAAAGGTTGCACCATTCCAGGGAACAAAATTACTCAAAGAGTATTCGTTTCAATACAAATAAAACAATCATCAAGATATTATATTATGAAAGAACAAACTTAAAAATGATAGAAACATTATTTTTTCCGTCTCAAAATTATGATTTAATAAACAAATTAGTTTTTAGTAACTTTTCTCCAAACATTTAGCCAGGTTTTAAGACATTGACGACACAGCCACTAGTTTCTTTTCTAAAACTATGCCACATATAACAGTTCAGCTCTAAAATATGTTTCCTTAGTTACTATCGTTACTTGGACTATATTTTAAGGGATTCCTTTTTGTGCATTTATTTAATGAACATTTTCTCATATTCTATTATGTTCAGTTTTCTAGATATTGTAATTTATTGAAGAGATTTAAAAATAACATCGATAATATCAAGCACACTTTTAAAACTGTGTCTCATCAACAATGAATATGATTTAAAATATTTTAACTAGTATAAATTTTAGAGTTAAGGCAGTCATTTATATTTTAGTTCAAAAAAGGATAATTTTCGTAATACAACAATAATTTTGTTACTTTTGGATTATTTACTTTGAAAGTAACTGAATACACGTTGACCTCATGGATCCAAAAATAAAGTCATAAATGCAGTTTAACTGAAAAGCTTGGGAAAATAGCAAGTTAGTGTTTCAGGAAGGATAGTGGCCAATTATTGTTTTAAGTGTTTGTAGTGTACGGAGAATTAGCAAAAACGTCGTACTAACGATGCGAAGTTCATTATTAAGAGTAGTTAGGGAACACAGTTGATCCTTAAAAAATACTGATCGTGGATATAAGAAAATTATTTTTTTTATCAAAACGTGGCAGGTTAAAGTGAGAAAATCCAAATAATATTCCTCGAGCTTAATATAGAAATTAACATAATAGAATTGTGTATATGAGGAGATTAAGTTTTAGTTTAATTACAAAAAAATCATTAAAATGTATTTGGACTGTAGATTTTTTCGTAAACATTATTTTGTTGTACAGAATGCATATACGGGACGTTATGAACGAAGAAATCCTTAATCTAAACCATTTCTGTGCAACCGACGGGTGTATAATCAAAATTTAACGATTATCTTGGGGAAGATCAAATAAACGTACTACATGGTAGATCTGGGATGTCTCTAGTGACCTCGAAAAATTCTTTGAACAAAACACTGATTACATCAGTTATATTCTAAAATCTTTTATAAATGAATGTAGTCGCGTTTCTTTTGTATTAATATGAGCGATTTTTTACAATATAGTTATCATCATGTGAGGGTCATTTCCTTAAGCCAAATGGGAAATTTACATACTTTTTTTTGAAGAAAACTGACCGTATGAATAAAATAGAATTTCGGAAACCAATATATCAAGATTTTTTAAATTTTAATATCACGTTAACGACATATCCGTCCATCTATTTTTAAGATACACTTCGCTCTTTTTTTTAAATAAAATAGATTGATGCTTCTTACAACACGGATAACTTTATTTGACTATTTACGGAAGCACTGAAGAGAACATCAAAATACACGTAACTCATTATCGGGAGTGTTTTCTCTGAAAAACGTTATTACGTCACATAGAAGTGACAATTCCAGACTCGTGAGAGATGCACTTGTCGTGAAGATCAAAAGAGTGGAGCACTCCGGCTCTTCTTTCAAGCGTTCAACGGTCACATTTCTTCATTCCTCCCCTTCAATTTCCTCAGGGCAGCGACATCCGCGTCAGTGTGAGTCAGACGCTGCCAAACTTCTGCCAGACGCGTCCACCGGGTTCAAAAGTCTAATGTTTTCTAACACTTTTATTTCTGACGAATTTGTGCATTTTAAGTACTTATACATACATTTTATGTTTTATTTTGTGATGTGGCGACGTTCAGATCATCGGGTCTGCTCTTCCACGTGATTTTGGGATTCATGTCTGCATTACCACATGATTCGGGAGAAGGAACAGGGTGGACGGGGAACCAAAGATACCGAGGATGAGGGAAACCTCACTCAGTGAATCGGGCGAGCACTCTTCCGCTCAGCAACGCTCCATCAGTGGCGCAGGTGCTAGTGTTGTCGCTTCTCACCAAATCATCCCTGGTTCGATTCCCGATTTTGTAGCTTTTCACATTAATGTCCCAGTTCATATAGCTGTGACTTCTTAAAAGCCAAACTTCCTTCCTCTTTCCAGCTCCTCCTAGTATCAATAACTAACCACTTCTATTAACCCCTCCACGTGGGCCAAGTTGCTGGTAAACTCAGCTAAGCGGCCCACCTATTAACAATGACCTACCACCCGACTCCTAACTCCTATCGCTCTATGTAGATAAGTTTCAATACCACGCTAAATTTCCCATTTACAAATACAACAATACAAAAAGGTGAAGACGCAACTATTACGCCTCGGTTGTTCATAAATATAAATAATATTTATACATTTTAATGACATAAACAATACAATACATGGATAACATATCTACGATCAAATCTCAAAATTTCTTTCTGGGAATTAAATTTTACTTCAAATTTTTTTATTAAATTTATTGGATGTGTTTATCACTTTTCTCGAGGGAAATAAAATTTTTTGCAGAAAATTAAAATGTTGTAACCAATTTAGTTCACATTAAATGTGAGTTGTTTCAGAACTCATAAAAATAAAACACAACTTTAGTGGAAAAACAATTTACGTCACTGAGAAGTGACAATTCCGGAATCGTCAAGATCAAACGCCACTTCTCCTGTCAAGCGTTTAACAATCACACTCCTTCTTTCCTCTCCTTCCATTTCCCTATTCCCACCACACAAGCGGCTTCCGTGTCGGGTGTATGTGTTCTGTGCGTGTGTGTGATGCCCCGCCGCCGCCGCCGCCCGCCGGGCGTCCGTTCACAAGTTGCTCACAAAGAGGGAAACGGGTTACGACGGCAAAATTGAAACTGAAGCCTCACACGCTTCCCCTGATTGCGCGATTCTTTTCTCGTCTGAGAGAGCGAGAGAGAGAGGAGGTTGAGAAGTGATTGTAACCGTGCGTGGCGGCAGAGCACTCACTGTGTGATGGCGGGTGGTATGCTGCGATGAACTGAGAGATCAAACGCCGACGACGCTTCAGTTGAGAAGTTTAAACGCTTTGCTTCCAGCGCTAGAGTGACGTTTCTCCGCTCTATCGGCGAAATGCTTCATAAACGCTGGCTTACACGTGTCCGACAAGACTAATATTGTCTTTGTAGAGTACGTGACAAAGAGTTGAGTAAATGTCAGTTTTTGTGATGTATCTCTGCATACACGTTTTTGTTAAATTTGACGGATCATTTTAGGAAATTAATTGGATAGTTATGTATTTAAAATTTTAGTATTTAATTTAAATTGGATACGTTATGAGAAACTTAAAATTCCGTTTTTGTCCATACTTAATTAACATATTATATATTGGTAATTTTGTACCAATTTGTTTTTACATTTCTTTGGTGTGAAAATTTCATGAATAATACCATAATTGACTTACCTCCCTTCATCGATTTGTAAAGATCTATTTGAAATTGCTACTTTTTCATCTCCGAAGTACTTATAAAATGCGATCATCGTAGAAAAGTATTTTAAAGTAAAGTAAAAAATGTGCCCAAATCGTGTTTTACCACTGTAGTGACCGAGGGTAATTGGAAAACAATCTCATCTCTTCATGAAATTAGGGAAGTCCATTTTAAGTGCACTGTTTACTTAACAAATTTTGTGAAGTTTTGTGGACTTATCACAGTAAAAATAAAATAAACATAAACATTTTTCAAAGAAAAATACTATATATAACAACGGATTATGTGAGTTTTTAATCTCGGTGAGCTAAGTTAGTAATTGTTATGATGAAACATTAGAATCATGAACGAGGAATTATGATAACTCTATCTTTTATCTCCTCAGGATTTCATGAATGTTGTTGACAAATGTGGTAGCTCAAGTAAACTCAACGTACGCAAATCATTAAGCTTGTCGAAGTTCATGATCTGTATGTGAGGTGATGCTCATAATCATTATGATCTGTATGTGATATGGGAATGCACTATATAAATCAAATATTCGTAACCGACGGAGATCCAAACGTCCAACGAATTAAACATGTTACGTCGAATGAAAATGGGAGACGAGACCGGGGATCGAACCCGGGACCTTGAGCTTTGCGCGCTCATGCGCCTACNCAACGAATATTTCTTTACAATGATTCGTGCTTTACGAAAATTGTTCATCTCTGTAAATGGTGTGAACACAGAAGTTTTTTTTTTCACACGTTGAAGACATGAATGTATGTTTATTATTAATTCTTTTCTGGATCTAATAGTCCTACACCCTCATGGCAAAACAAGAGTTTTGGAACCAGGATGAAGAGAGAACGTGTCACTACTTTCCCACATCTGAATGTACCAACCTCTGATGTTGACGGAATCGGTCAGCAAAATATTCCTTAATCAATATTCGAAGTTCCCACGTTTTATCTCCTGATATCATACTATCTGACAAGCGAAAGAATTCGTTCTCTGAAACATTTCATGGTTTCCGTATATCATCCGCAAGAGAAACTGCTGAAATCTAAGTAATTTTAAGTTAATAAACGCTAGTTCAACTGCCTCTTCAGTATTACATTTCAATCTTGGGTTCTCAGACTGTTCGTACAAATAGTCTTGCTTTCAGGGAAACCGCAGCGGCGGAACAAAAGATAAAAATAGACGCCTAAGAATGGAGAGCACTCTTCACAAATCAAAAGTGAGACGGACACTCAAGAGAAACATTATTTTAGAATGTGATGAAAATTGCTCTTGCTGGAAGTTTCTACACTGGTGTGGATCTCAACGGATCTTTCGATGAAGTTGTCTATCATTCACGGACTCTTCTGAATTGAACTCGATATTTCCCCACAGATTATAGTGAATGATTGTTGAAAACCGTGAATGAAAATAGATACATCGCGGGAAAAAAAAAGCTCCAATGTAACTTCTACGAATAAAACTGATTTAGAACTAAGAATTTTTAAGGCACAATGGATGAAATAACGTAAAGGATAATTACGAGAAAATCATCCCGAATTCCCAAACGTTCCTATTTTTGCAATATCCTAAAACATAAGTTTTTTCAGAAAACAGTATTAATTTCCCTCCTACCAATCATTGACTTTTGTTGAGATACAGTAAAAATGAGCATACGACTTTACCTGTACAACGATGAAAAATACATAAAAAATAAATTAATAAATACGTATTTGAAAGTTAAATAAACAAAAAAGTATGCGTTATGTATATAGTGATTCACTTACTCCATTCTAAAACAAAATTCTCCAGAGTGAGTATGTTAAAATTATGAAATTTTAATTCACATCCCTGTGATATTTGCATAAGTGGAAAGGAAAATAATTCTGTGCGGTACTTATTCAAATGATCAGAACGAACAAAAACAGTTTTTAAATCTACTTGTCCGGAAATTTAGCCGTGTTTTTAAGAATTGTGAGACAAATTGAGGTAATTGTTTATGAGCCAGTTAATGAGTGTTTAACATGTCAGTATATACCTCTAATCTTGGAATACGAAGTAATATTCCTTGCGTGTACTTTACCAGAGAAGTATTCTTGGGCTGATTTCATATGTGCAAACAAGTTAGGGTTCTTTAATAACTTCGAAAATATGTGGAGTCCAATCCACTAGATTACTTAGTTGAGATGTGATAAAAAAATTTCAGAAACATGTCCAAAGAATGTGATGTTCAAAGAATTGTCATAGCCGGAAAGTAATATCGCATATATTCGGAATGTCGATAGTTCGAAAATTGGTTACGTGTCGGAAAACGTATAGATGAAATACTCAGTCTCTATGTAAATACCTTTGTAAATAAACCTTCAGTTTTCGGAGAAAAATTATGTATTATATGTGAGCACAAGGGGTGTAGCGGTAATACTTGATGACATAATAATAATCTTGATAATCACCTGATAATCACATCTCACGTATTAAAATATAATATCATCGCATCACACAATGCACCATAATCATGCATTATGTCTTATATTTATTGACACACGACCATGTATCCAATTCTTGGATGATATTACAGAAGAAATTTTTAATTATAATGTTTTAGTCATGTAACTTAATTCGTTACATAAGTGTCACTATATAAAGGACAAGGTTATACCTTTATCTATGTTACAGAGGAATTGCTAGGTTGCCCTGAGCTTCATCTGCCGCACCTCCCATTTGTGGATTCTATTTGAGTGCTTTTGGCAGAAAGAACAGCAGGGGAATCGACGGTACACGGAGAAGACTCCGCACTCTCTCTTTGTTCACTACGACAAATCAATTTTGGATCGACACTAACTTGATCCACTGTCCCCAAAACTGATAGGTGAGTAAACTATCAGTTACTCTATTGATCATTCAAAAATATATAATTAAAATTAAAATTCATATTTCAATTTAACCTCTTCAATTAACATTAAAACCAGGAAAAATGTCTAATGTTACTCTTAAACTCATGTACATATTGCTTGGTCAAATTTACCCACGACTTAGGTCTTAACGTTTTAAATCGCAGTATAGTCGTATCCTTCACAGCGTGAGTCCATTAATATTGGGGAGAGAGAGAGAGAGAGGAGTATCATGGTTCTCGATCCCAGATTCAAATCTCTCGATAAATGATATAACTCTCTATTTGGTACGACAGCGGCTCTGTGTTTAGACTACATATTGTTCTGAAAGCAAGTAGTTTTAAAATACCTCTAATTTATTTAGAACTTTTTTTCGACAATATTACAAGTTTTAAAATAATATTAAATTGATATAATTGGATAAATCTTAAGTATGAAGGGTTAGTTACATTTTTATGATTTTGGTTCTTTTGAAGAAGTTAAGTCTCTTCAAGTCGTTAAGTGATGATGTTTCTAGGTAACTGAACCATGTTGTGTGATTTGATGGAAGATTAGTAAGGGACAATAGAGAAGATTCACAAAAATGTGAGATTTACAGTTTCGTAATCTTTGACGTTGGGATTCGTGAGATACGGACAGATCTAAATTATTTCCACGCCACAACCGCAAATAATGTTGCGATGAACGACTTTGATCTTGTTCAGAAAACAAAAATGAATGAAGAATTATTTCATTAATTATTTAAATATTATTCATTAAAATATAAAAAAAACAATTTTTTTAAAATATTTTAAACCATGTACAAGGTCACACTTCAGGACTTTCACAGTCAGGGTTTTTGGGTCTGCTCTTCAAATCAGTCACAGGTTAGGTTAGAAAGTGGAGAGCATATATGTTAACCTGGAGTGGACCGACATATGCTTGAAGGACCTACATAAATGATCTATAGTAAGTCTTTGAAGCCATTGGACAAACTTTCGTCATCTTAGAAAAAGTCGAGGAAGGAAGATGGTATCACAACCTATCATAGTAAATCTCATACTGTTTGACTGACAAGCGCCAGTCATTGACAGAAGAATGAGAAGTATTCAGTAAAGAAAAATTGTATAAGACAATGGACTGAAATTTTTGCACAAAAGATTTAATATTTTGAGAAACATCTCTATGTATAAACGAATCTTTAGGAGATATATCCTAATTTTTGGGCGAAAAAATGGTATGGACAACTGTTCTCATTAGGTTTGACTTATATAAACTATGTGAGAAGTAGATAAAAAATGAAAAGCTGGTATAGCATTTTAAGGATTGCACGAGGGAATATACTAAAAATAACGAAAAATGACGTCCAGCAGAGACGTCATCACGCGCTCCAAACATGAGGGAAGGAAATTTCTCTTAATGTCAACACATCCAACATAAAAGTAGCGTGTCGTTCAGTATCGTGGACAGCTAACAACCTGATCCTCGCCTCTTCCATCTGTCATTCAAAGACCTGTCTGCCTTTGACACCCACCCGAACTACGATCTCTACCATCCTCACATCTGGGATGCTCGCGAGAGCCTCGGCCACCTACACCTCCGACATGCTTTGCTCTCTCACTCCCCGGAGTCTCCCGCGCCGCGACGTCCGGGCGTCGCCGTCCGCGAACGAAGCGTCAGCGCGCGCGGGCGGCCACACCCAACTCGCCCTCCTGTCGGTATATATGGCCTCCTTAATGACGTAAGCACGAGCAAAACAAAGAAAACACGCCGCGCGCCTCCTCTCCCTCGACACCCCCGTCGCCTCCACCGTCACCTCCGCCGCCACCGCCGTCTCCCACCCTTCCACCGCCGCGTTTTCTTCCTTCTTCAAGCTCCGGCCCTTTTCATTTTGCCTCGCACAGTTTTTGCCTCCACGCCGCCACCGCCGCCGCTGCGGCGCGCTGTAGAAGAGAGTGAAGGGGGACGGGGGTAAGGGCCTCCACATGCGCGCGCGGTGGCAGCAAATGGAATCGATTAAAATGCGAGAGCAAGCGCGGAGGGGAAGTAATAAAAGGGGTTGCGAAGGAGGCAGTCGACCGCCCCCTCCCTACCGCCGCCTCCGCGCGCCGTCGGCTGAGGCGTCGGGCGTCGGCGGGGAGAGAAAGGAAACGCGGCGCGGGACGGGGGTAAGGGAAGACTCTGCGTGTGCGAGATCCCCCTGTGTGTGTATGAGGGTGGAAGGAGAGGGGTGGAAAGGAGGCGAAGTAGAAACGAAGGCGGCGGCGGCGGACGGGCTGCCGGCGGCGTCAACGGCTGTGGCGGCGACGGTGGGGGTGATGTTGTAGGAGTTTTCTACAGTCCCCCTTCTTTTCCTGAGCTGCCGTCCCGTCTGCCTCTCCCTCCCCCTCTTTCTCTTTTTCCCCCATCCCTTTTCACCCCGCAACCGACACTGCCGTTCCCCCTTTCGCGTCTTGGCCAGATTTTAACGATTGCTAGAACAGACAGACAGACGTACGGGGGCAGTGGAAGCGGAGGGTTAGGGGAGGGGGAGCGAAGCGCGGGTGGCAGCGGCAAAGGCGATGGAGGGGGTAAGGAAGCGAAAGGGTTGATGAGCAAGGGTATGTGAGGAGAGACCGTTGGTAAAATAGATGAAGAAATTTCCAGCTACATTTTCTTACGACGGAGCGCAGCGGCGGCGGCGGCGGCGGCTGCTGCTGCTTGCGAATGGCAAAGGGGTTGGGGAAGGGAAGAGGAGGAGGGTATGAACCATGGAAGGGGTAAAAACTGACGGACGGACCGCGTGAGAGCGTTGGCGGTCGCGTATTTTCCAGCGGCAAGAAAACCTCTAGATTTGAGACAATGAGTATTTGAGATGTTGGGTGTTCGAGATATTTGCGGTCAAGCGGAGTCGCGTGGAGGGCAGATGACTTCCGATGCTGACCAAGTACTTCGTGTATGCAAGTGTGGGGTAAACATAAAACACAGTTCGGTAATTAAGGAATGAGCGATTGATGATTTTTTCCCATGTTTTATAGGTAAAGCAAAATGTTTGTCTGTAAGAGATCCATTTTATTTCCACCCATTTTATGATGATGTTTCATGGATAGACACGAGTTAAGTTTAAACTAAATTTACGTAACAGGACTACTGATCATATGTTATGTTAATATATGTACAATCAACGTATTTAATACAAATTGAAATGGTCAGTAATATTTTTAGAAATGCCACGATACTTATTTTACGGATAAAATATCTGAAAAACGAAAATGTTTCAAATAAGACTATTTGTACGGAGAGTGTATTAAGTGCCATATGTCATAAAATTAAGTAAATAAGAGAGTCACCCTGTAATAAGATTTTCAGTTTACTTGTATGCATATTTATTCGAGTATTCAACTCCATAGAATGTAATGAATAAAATACGTAAAGTGAGATGATATTCATTGTTAATCAATGTGCTATACAATTAATACTATTTGGCGTCCGTGATGATCATCTAAATGATTGTTGATGAAGTTTTAAATAATGAAACAAAATAATTTTAATCTTCATGAAAGAGTAAATGCACTGTTTACTGCTCTTGTTGTAAACACGAGGCAATTAAATTGCTATACTGCGAGTTTATTAAGACTGTAGAGGTAATTACACATAGTTTTTTAATTACATTTTTAGGGACTAGCACTCGTGCAGCATGGTCAATATAATTCTTATACTTCATGAGAACTTTTTGAAAACATACGGGTTTTTCTTTACTTTCTTTCAGAAGCCAAACTAATTGATTCCAGCCTCTGCGTGGCTCAGGTGGTAACGTTCTAGCTCATCTTCAATCTCGGGTTCAATTCCCGGTGATGTGAAAAAATTTGTAGCTTTTCACATCAATGTCTCAGTTCTTATAACTGTGTCTACTGAAAAGCGAACCCTTCTTCCTCTATCCACCTCCTCCTAGAATCAATTACTCTTAACTTAACCATTAAGAAATACTACAACTGAGAAGGAACTACATATCCTTTATAGAGAGTGAAAGTAATATAATCATAATAAAATAGTTTAACAGAAGCAAAAAAAAAATAAAAAAAATTAAACGAATTATTGTTTTTAGTGGTAAATATGGTAAAACGATTACTTGGGTTTTCGTACGTTGAGTAAGCATTACAACTCTCCTTTAATAATAAAAGTTAAAATACAATGAAATGGATTTTAGATTGTGTGGTTTGAAATTACTTTTTAATTATTTTCATAAAATGTTTTTCAAATCAATGAAATTATATCCTATCCGTTATTATCATTCGTTCTCAAGAATCATGAATTGCACTCACAGAAAATTGTGGGGAGGGCATTTGATAGGAGAATCAGATAATGTGGAATCTCTGATTATTATCTTCCTATTGTTAAACGATGCATTACTACATGTATCAACACTTTGTAAAACAATGTACATATGTAACTAAATAAACGACGATTTTTAAATAACTTTCCTTTTCCTGTGATCATTCATCTCAAGTGGGTTGTTCTAACTTCTTATTAAGACTGAGTCATACCGGAAAATGTTACCTTTCTTTCAGAAACGTATTTTGTATTTAAGCATCGGACAATATTTTACACAACATGTAATAAAGTGTTCAAATGAATTTTCCCCCCCCCAAAAAAAAAAGAATCTGAACATTCACGAATGCAATATGCCTTGGAAGTGCTGCATACATTTAAAAAAGTTTGAAGCAAAGAGAGTTACAGCGCGCAGCAATGTGAATACATTAAAAATGATGTAAAGCGTGTTAACGTTTCTTTCGTAGGATTGAAATTGTTGCCTAACCAACTACTATTGATTCATTTCAGTTATGTAAGAAGTATCAATCGAATCAATCTTTCTTAATTTGTTTCACTGAAGCCCTTCGTAAGATTTGGAATTTTCCGTTCCTGATTTATGAGTCTGTATTCAGAGCGAAGAAATGTGGAGGCAACGATCTACGCATACGTCCTTCCAAAGCAGGATGAGACACGGGGGGGTTGGTAACTGGCACGCAGGGTGGGGTTTTGATGCAACGGAGCGGCGGGGAGCGCGCTCATTAGCACGGTGGCGCTATGTCACAAGTGACGGAAGAAACTCACACCTGCTGTCTGCGCTTGTGTAACACATCGTCTCACATCATAAACGTTGCCTTGCTGCTTCACGTCTTTCGACGGCTTGGGTATTCCTGTAAATTAACGAAAGGATGATATTTTATAAGTTTAGGGCTCTATGTGCAAAATCTTTGCGCGTTTTTTTTTGCATTACCATGGACGAGTACTAGTATAGAATATGTTTGTACATACTGTAGGGAAATGAGTAAGTTTTTATTAGAAGGCTGAACTCATTTTGTACGTTTTTGTAACATGTAGTTTGCTATCTGACTACAATTACTGGTAAAACGTTTTCATGTTTTTTTGGAAATCAATTTATTCATTTTTATAATTATATTAAAACTTGGTATAATAATACGAATTCATAAATTTATAAATTTCTGGAATTATTTCTTAGATCGTGGCCATGGCGCATTTTACGATTCATTAGTAAAATATTACTTCAATGCTTATATTGACTCATGTACATTTTTACGTAACTGTACTGATTGACACGGTTGTCTACATTATATCTACAAACCCATCCCGACCCGAAGACGTTAATTTTAATTCGCATACTTTGATCAGAATTAATAGGATGGTCCCTTGCTTGCTTCTGGGAAGAAAATTTGCTGACTGCCCTCCACCTGTTTGTACGTAGATCGAAACTAATTTTTGGAAATATGTTATTTATCCACTTACATATTATTACTCACTGCTGTTTCTCAAAATACTGGTATAGTGACGGAAGAAACGTTGAGAATGAACGAAATAAAGAGACTACTTACGATGGAAATTTGCAAAGGAGTGCAATTAGTAAGAAGAAGAAAATTGCCAAGTTTAATGACCTCATATAAAAACAATTTGGGAGTTTTAATGTGACCATCAATCGGAAAGGGTATGTTGCCATAAAAGTAATTCGGAATCAATGTAAACAATCCAACTCCGTAAAAATGTTATAGGAACTTACATATATGAACATTAGTAGTCAGGAGGGAGGGAGGATTCTGTGATTTTCTGTGTTGTCACGTGATGAAATGGTATCGAATTCTTATTTATTTTAATCGACAGGAAAATGAAATGTATAGCTATGTAAAATAAATCTTCTTGAGCAATTCGTACATTATACCATTATTATTACCTTCATTTTTCTCACAATTATTTTTCATTAATTTTATTGTTGACTGTAATAACATTGGTGTCAAATGGATTTAACTTATAAAGTATATGCGCATGTTAATATACGTAAGACGAGTGCTCGATCGTTAAGAGTCACGTGACAGCGTTTCGTGTTAATGAAATAGCCGAGCGGTCTCTACCCAAAACACAACATATGAGACAAATCACGTACGGTATACCGGATATATTGTAACATACAAGAACTCTAAAAGGTGTTAATGATTTAAATATTGCCACTTAACAGAAAATGTATTTAAAAACATATTAATTGATATAATGAGTGAATAAGTTTTACTCTACTCTAGAACTGAAACAAAAAACGCTACGATGATGTTAGTCATGTAGAAGAGTTTATGGAAAAAGTTGTTTAGTTATTACCATACACTTTCTGTTAAGTTTACTCGAAGAAGACGTTTCTGATGTTTCTCGGACCGAGGATATATCTCTTTACCTTTTTGATGCCAAGCTAATTCATCGAACTTGTTTCTGGTGCATGAGATAGAGTGCCTTCATCAAATATGAGAAACCCCAGTACTTCTATTTTACAATACGTGTGTCTTCGTGCATTCAATATTTGACATTTTCTGTCTTTCGTGTCCATTTCTTCATTGATATATACGTCCAATCATTAAAAAAATTATTTTAAATACTAGAGGACCGATCCCCAATGAAGTCGGATAGTTGGATATGTTGTGCTTAAAAAAGTCTTTGAATGCCTCTTCTACTTCTGGAATTTATTGAACTTCGACCGACAGAAAGTTATCTCCCATAACATTATATTTAAAGG
Source organism: Laupala kohalensis (assembly GCA_002313205.1). Taxonomy (NCBI): domain Eukaryota; kingdom Metazoa; phylum Arthropoda; class Insecta; order Orthoptera; family Trigonidiidae; genus Laupala; species Laupala kohalensis. The sequence continues at coordinate 189,791 of NNCF01126043.1, forward strand.
TCGACTGAAAATTTTCATTAGCATTCGCATTCTCTTGTGTCTCACATTTATTCGTCAAATATAAAACGTTTGTCAGAAAATCACGTCTTTGCAACTGCAGTTACAGAATTGTAATTTTCTGTGAAGTAGAGATTTATTTCATGTAGTGTGTTGAAAACTTACACCTTATATTGTCGAATTTCCTTCAAATTTTACAATCTGTCTTGTCATCAAAAGCTCCGTGAGTGATTTTGTCTCAATCTCAAACATTTTCTGTAACATTTGTCGTCTGCGAGGTCTGCGATGTTTCAACGGCGTAGGAGTTGCCACCACCATCCTGCGTCGTTGATTCTTCGATTGTTTCGCGCTTGTTAGCCTTGTTAGCTTGAATCCTGTTGGATTTGCTTCCGCACTCGAAATTATGATGCCACTTTTGGCACTAGACGCTTTATCTTAGTTCGGAGATACACGTAGTTGAGCAGAAATAAACCTTCTAAGATGTTTCCACTTTATCAATGACATCAGTCTTTAAACAAAAACGTACCCTAAAGAGCCACCAATGGACGTTTTTACCGCGTTGCTTTTCAACGCCTTTTTTATTTTGTCTCAACGTAATAAGATTATTAAACCAATATCATTGTTTACACCCTACATGAGTTATTTTTTCCTGTTTTGATGAAAATTCCACAATGATTTTTCCAATAACTCAAATTTTAGTGTTTCACGATCTGTCCTCTAAGTAAGATTGGACTTGTAAATTTTATGTTTATTTTTTTGTACTTAAGTAACATCTTTTATTTTTTGTTTTCTTTCCTTGACTAGTGTAGGAAAAACTCAATTGTAATATTAATTACGAGACACGTCTTATTAACAAGATGCTGAGTGGAATTTGTCTATAATTTCATGAGTTGGCGGTAATATAAAACATAAGTTATTTTAGAAGAAAAGAGAATTTTTTAAAATGTACATGCGTCTTTGTGGGTGCTTTCTTTCTATAGCAAGTAATATACATGAAAACATAGGCATGTCATGTGACGTATGCACGCGCGCGGATCGCACAGTGGCTGGGGAACAATAGGACACATTCGTCTCGGCAGCTGAACATCGGCGAGAGAGGGTGGGAGGGAGGGGACGCGGAGACTGGCGACAAATTAGGAAATATGGCGCTCGGTGTCTGTTCGGACGGCAGCGATGGTGGTGGTGGTAGCAGTCTCTGACTTACAGCTCCAGCCACCCATTATTCCGATTGGGACGAGCAACGAGGGTGGTGAAGACGGCGGCGGCGGCATCGATTAACGCGAAGGCACGCGACGTCCTCCTCCCTGCCTTACGTTTCTCCATTATCCCCCTTCCTCCACCCCGTCTTTCCTTCGTTCCCCCCCCTTTCGCCCCCCTGGAGCGCACATGCACACGCCACACACGAAGTGAGCGCGACTTCCCTCGCTCTTCTCTTTTCCCGCGCTACGCCTTCAGAGTCGCGCCTGAGAGGGTGCGCCCCTAGCGGCGAAAGCGCCAGGCTGTATCCACGTCGCAGCTGCTGCTTTGTTTTCTTTGCAAACGCATCTCGTCGCGTCGCGCGTGAGACGATGCTCGTGGAAAACGCGGTCTTTGTCGGACGAGGGCGATGACATTTCGAGATGTTTCGAGCGGACGTGTTGCGTTAAGGTGTTCCAGCGGGGAGGGGGGGGGGGGGAGAAAAAGTTGCATAAAGCACGACGAGATAAAAATATAACACGAACCATTCAGTACTTTTTACACGAAAAAAAAGAAAGATTTCTATCTCTTTCTTTGAAAGTACATTTTCCTACATACTATTATTGAGATTAATAATAGAGTTTCTTTCAGTAATTATTTCAGCATATAACAATACAGCATTATCAATCTTTTAACTCATTTCGATTCTTAACGCGTTATTTCAATTACACGGTTGAACAATATTAACAAATAGCATTTAATTTCCTAATTATCATTGAAAATTTCCAGAAGAAAAAGCTGCCCTAAGCAGAAGCATTTTTTGTCTCGTAATCCGAGGAGGGTGGCAAATAATCTAACTACTGAACTACGGACGGGACTTCAGTCTTTGGGATTGGATTACATGATAAATCAATTAGAATTCCTCTTATGTGATATTAGCTCATTAGATAACTGTGAATCATCATGTCAAAAATCGAGATTGATTGGCATTCGCCCTTGGTAATTTTTTGAAAGAATTTTTTGCTCTCTTTTAAGAGAACCTTGACAGACCGTGGGTCTGCATTTGCCAACCTTCATTCCTTACAGTGATGGGATCATATTAATGTATATCTTAGGAGAGATGTTGACTGATGCATGCATAAATAGGGAGGGAAGTCTCTGTAGGGGTCTTGGTCGACGACGCTCTGTAAAAGGGGGCGAAGTAAGCTCAATGAACGAAGTTCAACATAGAACATCCCTGCGAAGATACATATTGAAATGGATGTGTAATAGTAATTTTTTGAATGGGACTGGGTATTAAATGTCATGTAATTGGAAGTCTTAACGCATAAATGTACTGAATTACTGGATTCGTAAAATATTAAGGAGCGTCTTTAATAATAAACGTTGAATTACATTGGTTTTAACAAAAGTACAAAAAATGAAGAGCAAATGTAGAATACATAAAGATAGGTAAAATGCAGCAGAACGAAATGTCATACCGAACCGATCACTTCAATTTCAATGTTATGTTTCCATAGTACAAAAACATAGAATTCAATACACAAAAGAAAATACTGCAATGAAAAGAAAGTAAAATAAGAAATGTTCACTCTCTGATACTCTGGGTTAAAAAGAACGTTAACTGAATTTGGCGATGTAAAAATGATGGGAAAAACATATTTTGCCATTGATAGATTTTAATGAAAGTAACAGAAAAATTCACGAATATGTTTCATATTTGTTGCCCTTTGCCGTTTTAGATGACATTCGGTGAATATCGTTTTTTGCAATTTGCACCGTACGCTTCCGGGTTTGTATCAGTTGCTACCAGACAATAGTTTCAAGGAAGAAGTGGCCGAAAACCAAGTTACTTATATTCAACATCTTCTAGGTTTACTTCTTTCACGTTTGCAACATTCATTCACTTGTGTCAAACAAGTGAACCTATGTCTATTCCAGAATCTAAGTATTACTAGTTATGTAAATTTTTTACATGAATTATGTTTCGAAAACTTTAAAATGTTTTACACTAACAAAACTAATTAATAACGGAAGCAAAGAATTTCTCGTCATTATTAAAAGTACAAAGGAAATTCACTTGGTCTTAACAGGAAAATGACTTGGTGTTATGATACAAAATTAATTTGATTAATGTTCACGTAATAGTTAACTTTTATACCGCTAATTTCATGATAGATATCATCGTTCTTTTAATTTTTAGATTGCTTGAAAGATCTACGACGATCGAATCATACAAAAAATAAAACAATTAATTTGTAATATTTCTCTCATTACGAGTTGGTTAATTTTTAATTATCTTTCAGAAATTGTATGTCTGAAAATTGGAAATAGGTAGGAATGAAATTTCTTTTCCAAACATTCTCTTTGAAGAAACCATTAACATGAGACTTAATATAGTTTATTACAAGTTTTTTTTTTAATTTTTAGACACTAAAAGTAAATCTATAAGTATTATGGAAGGGTATATGCTCATTTGGTATGGAGTTCACTTACTGGTAAATTTTTTCAATGGGTAGGCAACACTGCCACTCACGCACGCACTGCGGGATAACTCTCCTGCTCCATGAAGATCAGAAAGAACCCAGTTCGTGTTTTTCGAATACCTATCCCAAGGTATAGATTTCCTAGGTATAGGTATACCAAGATATANTGTTCAGAAAAATATTATTTTGCGAATATTACATCTAAATCTATTTGGTATGTGACTAATTAATTCAAGATCGGCAAAGTTCATAGAAATTTAATCATCGCGTTGCTCTCTACCTTGCTCTCCACAAATGAAATATTATATAGACAAATCTAGAGAATTTTGTTACAATTTATATAAAGGGAAGTTAATAATAGTTTTCACTTTATTTATCCTTCAACAAAATAACCATAATACTCTATTTTTGTAAAAGAGGGATTGGTGTAATCTAGTAATAGCTACATCTTATTTAGGTAGTCAACAGTTCTTACGTACTCTCAGCCGAATCGGAAAAAATAAATTCCTTCATACATCAATCTTTTGCATCCTGGGAATCACTATATTCACAAGTTCCCCTCTCCGGATTCCTTCGCAAATCGTCTGTCGCGTGCCCTCGCACGTTGACAGTTACACGGACAAATTTTCGAGCTATCGGCGCCGGGAAATCGAGGGTGGGAGGATCCCCTCCGCGTGGCGGGCGGCAGCCCACAGAGGGCGCCGTGAAGAGCCCATAAACGGAGTATAGGATGGCTCTCAAGTTGGTACGCGCTTATCGGCCTGTCACTTCGAGGGTGGTTCAAGCAGAAACGTCGTATAAAGATGAGGATATATGATGTGCGTGGCTGCTTTTGTAGGAACGAGATTTTTAGAAGTAGTTCCATGCGAGGAGTTTTTGAAAGATGTTGGGGGAATGCGTGAAGGAGATTTTGTGATGTGAATATAGAATCAATGCTAAGTTATTTATAGTCGTGACATTGCATCTTTGTGAAGAGCTATTTGAAGGACTTTCGTATGAATGTTGTCAGCAAGTTATACATTGTATAGTTTTTCTTTTCAATTTTTGTCCATTACTACTTATTAGAATTTTGAATAAATCTCTTTTTACTATGTAGATATTTCAATGAATTTTTCTATTACATCCTACTTTATATTAAAAACAGGTATATTAATTTACCTAGGTATATTAAACAAAAATTACCAACATCTTGGAAATCAATAAATTTTGAAATTAAGATTAAAAATTACGAAAAAAATTCGATTAAAAATTACGATCCTAAAAAGGGGAAGAGAGAATATTCTTAATGAACGTTAATTAGGGTTAAATGGTTTCGACTAATTTAGAGTTATTTAAGTATTTTTAAAGTATTAAAACTAAATAGTCAAAGAGAGTATCAACCAAATGTAGTCCAAATTACAATAAGTATTGTTGGAAACTAATCGTGGTATTCTATCAATGAAACAATCGGTATTTAAAGGAAATTTCTAATGCGATGACTTCAATAATTCTAGTAATTTTATAACGATATTAATATTAATCAAATTGTATTTCTTGTATTATTTGAAATCTTTATGTGTACCGGAATGTTTTTATAAAAATATAAGATGAAACGATTTAGTTCAATATGAAGTAAAATAATATTTTCTTGTATATGATTATCTATCACCAGTATTATTTTTTTTGTTAGTTGGCTTTAATAAACTACTTATTATGTAAGTGTGCAGTCTTTGTTACAGGAACAAGATTGTTTATCTTGTTCTATGAATTCGACGAGAGACAAACTCTTTTTATTACTGATGTAAATATTCCAGAGAATCAAACACATCAGCTTCGTACAATACGAAGCGTATTTATTAACTTTCCACTAGGAGTAACTTAACTCGTGCATTTTTGAAGAACCGAAGCCCATTAAACGTTCATCCTGTCCTCTTTCATTCTATATTTAGAACAATGGGAAGGGAGAAAATCTCTCATCAAAAATCGCTTAAGCACTTTCCTCGCTTAAAAACGCTTCCGCAACCCGTTTTAAAAAAGGGTGTGTCGGGAATATATGGACTCCAGTATTACATGTCATTTAGTGTTTACACAGAAGACGCTATCGAATTCATTAAATAATTGATTATCAGGATAAATGTGTTTAATTTAAGATTAAATTATTGGTCAATATGAAAACACGTTTGAAGTAATTGTGTTTAACGAAAACTAAAATGAAATGATCAATGTTACCTGATGATTCTTTTATTAGTTTTCAGAGTTAAATTATTTCAGTATGTCACCTCCTTTAGCACTAACTTCAGTTTGGATTGTACCTTTGTTTATGGTAATGGATGAATGTTTTATTTTTATTGTTGAATTTATAATGGAGAGAATTGTTATCTTAAATACCCCACGAACCGTTGTACTCGTAAATTAGAGCGATATTAATTTATTAAAGTTTTAACATGAGTAATTCTAAAAATATATGTTAGTAATATATTATCTATTAAACGTCTTATTCAGTTAGGTAATGAAATATTTAATTTTAAATACGAAATTAAAATTGCTTAATTTATATCCAAATACTTTCGTTGAATGCAATATTGTTTTATTTTTTAATTACAGTATTACTCTAACTTTGCAAGATAATAATATTTATTTAATTATTTAAAGGTGTGACCGTCATTAAATGAAATTATTACGCCATCCCTGGCCCATTTACCGTATAAAATTATTGATAAACTCATTAGTTAAACTTTGTAACACCTAAGCTTACATCTTGTTTGCAAAGTCACTTTAAGTCGCACATAGGTGTTGGCTCGCATTTTACTCTTTCACGAATAAAACCCCCACCTCAGTCGACGGCAGCGTATGTACATGGCGTTGGTAAACACACGTTGCCGCCGCTGCCGCTGCCGCCACCGCCTCGCCGTCTCCCAAACTCTGCCCATCCCCTGCAACACACGCCTCCGTCGGCAGCAGCTTCAGTGTGTGAGCCGTTTGTATAAACCCATGCGTCGAGCACTACGAATAAAACGCGGAGCAACGGGAGCGCTTCGCCTCGAGGGGGTGAGAGAAGCAACAGGCTGTCCGGCCGGATGGAGGAAGAAAAAAAAAGGCGAGTGAGATCGAAGGGGTGGGGGAAGGGAGGGGGAGCAGTCGGCGCCGCCGGACGCAGGGCGACCACCAACGGCCAGCCACTCACTCGATAGGGGGAGGAATGTAGGTTAAACGATGCTTCATGACGAATACGAGCGCACCTCCGCTTCTCGCTTTTTTTTTATCTGTGTGTAAGGGTTGAAAGAGGCGTGTGTGGAATTTTTAAAATGAACATATGTGGTGAACTCGCGGAAGAGGAAAAAGACGTTTCTTTTACTTGTTTGCTTATGGTAAACAACTCCTCCTCTCGTACCTCAGATAACTTCCTCTCTGAAAAGTATATTTAGCGGAAGATTGATCAAACATTTTATGACTATATTTTTACATTTTATACATTACTGACAATTAAAGAAAACTATTATCAATGTTGAAATTTTAACAAAATAATATCGTAAAAATTATTTTTTGTAATTAATTTTCCTGTAAATTAAGATTATTGTCACCTGTTCAAGTGAAATATATCACAAAAAATATATTTTATAAAAAAATGTTGGATTTATTATTCAACAGATTAATAGTATAAGAATCATATACAATATATACACAAATGTCCCGTATATTTTCGTTTCTTTTCTGCGAAACCGGTCGGAACGAATCACTCAAACGAAGTATCGTACCTTAGAGCATAACAAAGTGTGTTTGAGGTTTCCTATTATTTTATTTTTGTCCTTTCGCTTTCTCAGATAACAGCATTTAAAATTACATCAAGAAAAGACACTACATAACTCATTTATTTGAAGAGGACGTAACTTGACACCTAGAGGCCAGACAAATTAAAGCGTGCGGTACATAATGAACAATATTCGTAGGAAATTTCACGTGAGGGACGTTATGTTCCATTGTGCATTATCAATTATTATTCAACCCTATTCTGATTTCCTGTTTTTTTTTGTTAATGCCAAATATGGAAGCGAGTCAAATTGCCTACTACTAGAAGATACTGGAGAAACTAGTAGGTAGATTATTCAGGGAAATAAATGACTCTTGCTAATAGAGTATTTCAACAGCGTCCTCATAAGCTGGATAGCACTACTCAACCCGGTAATGGTAGATTGTCAGATCAAGTGAACTTCAAATATGGACACCGTGGTGGTAACCTTATTTTCGGAAAACTGGTTAACCTTAAGGATAGTTATTTCTATTAATTACCTCATTCCTACCAAAAAAAATATGTTTCTCTGTCATTGTAATGTATACACGAGATATAAAATTTGGATTAAAAAATTTGATAATATTATTTGAGGTTTTGATATTGCGGTTTTGGGAATCGTTCCTTTCCTTATTATTTTCAAATTCATGTTTCCTTCAATTATCAGTCCACTTCTCAACGACACACGAGCTTGCATTTTAATATTTGTCATACCAGTATTTGATGTTTTTTAAACAAACAGTTTCACTATCTTCTATAACATCATCTCTCGTAAGCGTTTCACTTAAAAATGTCTGCGTCGAATGGTTAGGATTAGCTCTACCCGATGAATGTGTGTGGTAAAAAATCCAAGATCAATCGATTAGTTAGTGAAAATTCGATCAGTTACTCGCTTACCAAGTAAATGGCAGAAGACGATCTAAATCAAATTAAATGTTTATATTATCACACAGAACATTAATTTCATTTAATTACCTGTGCGATTAAATGGCACAGGTTTAGCTAGTAGATTTCAGATGTTGATTTCAGGTTAATAGGAAAAAAAGACAATAATACAGATTTCAATTAATTAAGTTTATCAAGGTTAACGTATTGAAATGACAAAATTTAATGAATACATTTATTCTTGAAAGAAACGTGTATGTTTAACTTGTATTTGTGGAAGATGAAACTAAGGAATGTACTGGTTTGTTCTTTCTTGCGTGTTAAGATATTTATTCATATTTCTACGACAAGTGTAGATGACATAGATACAAGTTCGTTAACACTTATTGTGGTGCATGTCATAGAATATTGGCACATATATTTACCACCAAATAGGATATGTTTTAGTTGAACTTGATTATAGAGTTTCAAAATTTATTTCGATGTACGTTTTACATTTACTTACACTAAATGAGTTCCATTTTTCAGAACCAGGATATTCACGATAATGTTTTAATAATTTTCTGGGGTAAATTTATGGATCACGATATCTCATTCTGAAACAAAAGAACTTTATTTAACTTCAACACATCGAGTTTTTCCTGGAGAGCGTTGAAATATAGACATTAAAAAAAGTGAAAGGGTGAAAAAAGAAAGGGAGCTGTGAAGCGAATCCACGTATGGGGGAGAACGGAACGAGTTGCGTCCGACCTACTCGACGCTGTCCACGCGGTAAATGCTTGATTACTCAGAGGACGTGTGAAATTCCACTGCACCGCAGAGGGAGGGTGAACGTGTGTTAAACGATGCTTCGTACGACAGAAGGGGTGGCACTTTTTCTGCGCGTTTAGAATGTTTTATGAGGGGAAGTATGACCAAAATTATGACACGTTCTCTCTTATTTTTAATTGCAGTGTAAATTGTATTCAAATGGAATTGTCTACATATACCTTTTAATATAGTTGACCTTACAAGGATTATTACAACTTTACAGATATTTTTCCAAGTTTAAAATAATTATTACATTTAAATTCTTCGTTTAATATATGAAAGTATCTTTAAGTGTAATCTTGTAGATTGAAATTATTTCAAAATGATTTATGATCAAAAAAAATAAATTATAATTTAATTTATTTTTCTTTTTTATGCCAAGAAAAATTTAAAATATACTGAAAGGATTAAAAAAAATCTTTCTTTATTCGCATTTAGGTTTGAATGATCAGTAGGTTAGAACATTAGCAAAATTAAAAATAACATTGAACTTCATGATTAGATTGGTGCATTTTATTCCAGATAGTATGTTTCCAATAAAAATTATTAGAAAATTGCTTAGTCTTTTCAGAATACATGAAGTATTCTTTTTTTATTCAATATTGATAGATGATTTAATTCATACCCATGGTTTCAAGTAACAATCAGTTTCTCTTTAATCATAACAATATTAAAAGGTAAAAGATACTAACGGGTGCGAGAACTATAACAAACCACCAATACTTAAGATAACCAATTTCCACAGATATCGATGTGGACTTAATATTTCAGATACCGGTGCAGATAATTTTTCAAAAACAAGAAAATCCACGTGAGCAATATTGTGGGTCCATAATTTCAAATTTAGTCCTAAGCAACATCTATAGTAGTATATATCTAATATTTATACAGTGTATTAATGAGTATACTACATTTAAAAATAAAATTAATAGGGTTGAAAAACCAATTAATTAATAATAATCTTAAATAAAATTTCTGCGAAGTTACAATGAATTTTTAACTGTGAATTGTATTTAGTAAAATGCTACAGCTTTTGTGTAATGAACCTAAGCTGATATATCCGAATATGGCCGAAGGTTTGTTATGATGAGCCCAATCACGGCCAGGACTAGGTAGATGTATTGAAGTTCAGTGTTCTGAAATTCAAAAACCATAAACGTAATTTTACTGCTCATTACTGAAAACAGTTACACTGTTTTCTCCATTAAATTTAAAAAATATTTCTAATAGTTCGTAGTAATTAATATGAAGTTTACTTAAAGTTTTTAATTCAATACAATAAAAGAGAGTGGCTTCAAACAACACGAAATGTCGTGTAAAATGTTGCAACGTGTAGGGTGTTATATAAATTTGTAATCTTTGCCTGTTGAACGAATATAACACCAATTGAGTCCTATCTCCTCTCATATTTCGCTGTGGAGTTAAAGAAAGCAGTTTTTCGCTCTCTCCCTTTCTGGCAGACGCGTCAATCACGCGTGCAACAAGCCTCCCTTCGTGGAGGAGCGACACATCACAACCACTCCCTGCGACGTAGACATCCAGTTTAGTGACGTGAAGGCATCATAAAATGCCTCCACCGCAGCCGTGCGAGGGGAGATCAAATCACTGTGGCGGATCGTTCGATTGCCCTTCGCCTGCTCGTCGTGTTCCCCGCACACCGCCGCAACCACATATGATGAAACACGAGACACCCTCCCGCTCGACGCGCTCCTGGCGGCGCGGAGAGGAACTTCGAAGTGAATTCAGGCGGCCTTGTATCGTCCATTCGAGAGGATATTCAAACGGGTTCTTGACATTCGAATGAAAAAGTAAATCTTTTAATGATAAAAGGAAATGAGTGTTTTTTAATTTTAATTTTATAGAATTTATTTGTCGTATTTAATTAATCAACCAATCAATCAAAATAAATATTTAATATATTGGGTAATTATAATGAAAATTCCGATTTTATAACCCTCTAAAATAAGTATCACTGGACAGAACGATCCAAAATATCACCTCAAGTTACATAAAGCGATGTATTTATATTTGATAAAAATTAAACAACAGAGATTTTCCCATAGATGCGATGTTGTCGTCAAACTTAAAAGTAAATAGATGAAGAGAAGCAAATGACAAATGATTAGAGTATAAGACAAGTTAACAAATATTCTTTAATTTATGGAAATATTACTATAACACAGTCATGGTCGCATGCATTACACACCAACATCCACGACATTACACACCAACACCCTCTGATACACTTCGGTATGTCGTAGAGCTTCCAGTAATGCTCCTCCAATCGTAGCATAAGGGGCGGGATGTTGAGGTGTTTGTTCTTTAGTAGTTCACAGATGATAGTTTAAGGGATATTTGTGATTTTTCTTGTGTCTAATTGTTCTATGGTAAATTTATTAAAAGCAAAAAATATAACTGTTTTATTTATATACGGCTGTGTCAGAAGTGTATTGGGGGCGGAATGCCCAATATTTTTTATGAAAACAATATGTCAACCCGAACAATGTAATTGTTTTACTTTTCTGAAGTGTTTCGTAGTAGACTTAACTATTAAAAGAAAATTTTCCCACCCTTAGTGGGGAAATGCCTTCTCACGGCATATTCCTATAGTAAGCATCTTCTTAAAATTGTTCAATTGGATGTGGTCTATAATCTACAGAAATCTATGAATAGTACATTATTAAAATTGCTTTATTGTTAAACCCATTTAAATTCCATTGAAAAATATTAAAGAATATTCGAAGAACTTCTAGGTTCAGTTCCCTTACTCTGAAATTTACAAAACGAATAACTATTGGTTATTTTATGAAGTCATTCATTGCAATTTTTTTCTTCAAACATTTTTCGCCGACTGTTATCCGATACTTGGTTTATTAATTACGCGAGATGAATACAAAGCGCAAGTAAACAACGACTAATAATTTTTTGAATAAAAAAATATAATCTGGAAGTAAGAATGAAAATAAAAAAGTATGTGAAACAAATAATATGTGTACTCGTCCATCATCAATATCGAAACATGTAAGTTCTAGTGAAAGTGAAATTGTGAATGAATAATCTACGACTGGTGAATGAAATTTGCAATTCGGAAAAGTTGAAATATATTCATTGTGCAAACGCTTTGATATGCCATTAAAAAACTTTAAACGCTTGCTAAAATTAATTAGGTACGCACCCATTGTGTAATGCTGGCTTTCTAGAGTGAGAATCGTCCCCTAATCGCAGTCACCGATCACCAAATTCATATGTTAAAACTCGGTTACGTAGTCACAGATCTCAGTAGATTCACAAACGAAAAAAGCATGCAATAAAAATTATGTACATGATCCCTTATGAGAATTCTTGTAAAATATAAATATTTATAAATAAACAGGAAAAAATGTAATTATTTAAAAATTATCTTCATAAAATGTAAAAAGTATTGTTAATATTTATCAATTTTTCATTTAATGATTCCTATATACCAATTTTTAATAATTGAAGGATCGACGTACCGGTACTTCTTTATTTAGCAATACACCACTGGGTTGTGTATTCTTCACATAAGAGAAGGTTGTAAAATATTAGTCGCTAGAAATATAACATTTAATTTATTGTAATAATTCTATAACTGATAGAAAAACACGTCAAATAACAAAATGACAAATCAAAATACGTAAAACATTTAGTATAAAAATTATTATTATTAAAACGAAATATTCCTTTTAGCATGGAGTGCTCTACTCTGTCCATACAATATTCTCAAATTCGAATGAATCTACCTTTACTGTTTATGGAAATTCACCTTTTATACTTATGTAAAGGAATCTGATCGCGTTATTTATGAAAATACACTGTGATGTATATGATCTGTTGTAACGAACATTTTAGTGTACTATTAAAAAAGTTGTACATGACTAAAAGGTTTTGTAAAAAGAATTTAAATTTCATACAATCCATCTCTGATACAGCATTGTTGGACAAAACGTGTGTAAGGGTAAAATAAACGTCTCAATAAATTTGCTTTGAAATAAATTGAACAATTTTAGAAACTATTCTTTATCACAATTTTGTCAATCATTTAATAATTATGAACTTGTCTGCCCGGGACGAACAGCGTCTTAGTAGATACAGACCTAAGTCGCTGTCGTACAGATCTAAGTCGCTGTTGTACTCAAGAGTCGTACAGAGTACGACAGCGACTTACGTCTGTATGACTCAGACGTTGCCATGAATAAGGTCACAGCATGATGGCCGAAACGTTGGTAGTTGTATTTACTAAGACGCTGTTAGTCGCGGACAGACAAATTCATACTTCGTTTGTATTTTTACATTTAATAATTACTTATTTATAAAATATTCTGTTACTATTACTCTTCTATATAAGAAGGGTTCTGTAGTATCGTATATGACCATAAATATGTTCATTGTTGATCATAGTATTTGTTTATCATTTTCGTTCTTGGTCAGCGTAATGTACATACTTTCAAATTTGACATGGGGTAATGGTCAAAGAAATGGGTAATTACCATTACATTTATTAACTTTTACACGTAAATGACTGAAATAATTTATCTGAACTATCTTGCAATAACTATAAACTTCAATTTTTCATCGTATTCTTTAAGCGTTTTCCAATCCCACATCCGATTCCGCTGGTCGCATGCTGAGAGGTGTAGCTGGGCAGCTGGTGGGCGTATTCACACGTGGCGACCCTCTGCTACGGCGGCCACACTCGATAAAATGACGATCGAGGGCGAACGATGGAAGGGTTAGCGAGGGGGAAGGATCTTTGAGAAAATGAAGAACTCGCGTGCAATCGGACGCCCGTAATTCATGTGACTGTGTGCATGTGTGGGAAGGGGAAAGACCGTAGGAAAGCGAAGAATGAGAAGATATTGTGTGAGAGGGACCAGAAAAAAAGAGCGGCAAATGTTAGGAATATCGACTTTACTGAGGAAGAAAACTCGGACAAAATTTCTTGACAAAATGGTAGAAATAAAATTAAAAGCTAATAAAACCCAATGGTATGTAACAAGTTAAATATATGCAAGAAAAAAATATGTGATCATGTGTAATACAAAGAGAAATAATGAATCATTGAAGATGGTATAAAATGACACATGGAACCAACTCTGAATAATAAAACAAAAATATATTTCTTGATATCAAACAAATAGACAAAAAGCGGAGTTAAACGAATTTTTGCAAACCTAATGTAGTTGTGAATTTTTCCGTCTTTATTTGCGTGGAAAATCTCCTATGTTTGAAGCACATTGAACGATCGTATGATGGTATCAGATATGAAAGAACCTTCCCTATGATTTTGTAGCAGTTGATAGTATTCTGTGTTTCTGAACGATTTAAGGAATGATTTTCTGTCCTTACACATAAGAATAATTGGCTGTCATTTCGTGCAGGAAATTATGGATCGTTATTGCATCATAGAATATGCCTCCCTTATTGTTCTTGGCTAACAACTCCAAGAATTAAATTTTAATATTTTCAATTGAGATGGATTCTTTTGTGGGTCGAAATAGTGAACGAGATATCTTTCAGGATATAAATTGCTTTATACCAATTATTACTATCTTAGGATATGCAGTGATTTGTATCACGTAAATGTATTATTATATTAATCAGAAAGGTGAATTATTATAAAAAATTCGAAATATCGTTAGAAAAATTTTGTTTCAGTTATATACATGTTCAAATAAAATAAATAAATTTTTTTACCAATAATTTCATATTTGCGCGTATGAATATAACTTCTATTTAGAACAGTACATTTTATTTTCTTACCTCCCCCTCAGTTTTTCCTCTACTCCGCGTGTTTCAATGATCCGATATTCTAAACGATCCAAACAGCGTGACGGACACATAGGGTTCAAATTAAAGTGTAAGTACATTATTATAACCGAGACACAAATATTAAAAGGATATAAAGAATAAAGAAAATACGCGACTATAATTTAAAGTATTAAAAGTATGAATGTCAAAATATGCATAAATTTGGAAAACGAGATCACACTTTTGTTTTCGTCCGTTAATTCACAAGAGTTGGTGGTACAATTGTTTTAAGATACATTTATTAAATTTAAGAAATAATTGGATTTCAAAGAAGACGAAATAATAGGATGAAATAATTTCAAAATATTAATAATGCTCCTCACTTAAAGACGTCCGATGTTTTTTCGCAACAACCCATATAAGTGCTAGTTACAAATTATTATTTTTCTTCAAATTATCCAAGAGACTTTAAAATAACATTGAGAAGGAGTATTTTTGAAATGATTTTCACATTATATACTTTTTATTATTAATTTAATTTTCTTCATTGTGTACGGTTTGTTTCATAAATATGTATTAATACTAAAAATGAAAGCTTGGATAATCCGCAGGATGAATACAAAAATGTAATATTTGTAATGTAAACAAAAAGGAAAACTTATTTATATTTCTTGAGATTGATATTCTTTTTGAAAAAATTACGCAGAGGATTGAAGTGTCTGTTGATAATACGTTTGAAAGGGTTGGCTTACATAAGACGCTGTAAATTAAAAGTGGATATTTCAATGCAGTTACTATTCTCTGTCCAAGGTCTAACATTACTTCATACAGAAAAGTTTTAAAAAGTAGTACTGTGAATGCGGAAACATTTATGAATTTACATTCAACTTGAAGTTGAGATAATAGAAATTACTTTTCAAGTTCCAGAAACAGTTTTGCAAGTTGAACATTCTTTAAGACCGTCAATGTAATAACGTCCACTTACCGAAACCGCTTCATTTTCACACTGCAATTAAAACATTCGTGCTGATGTAGATCAATTCAGGGAAATATTTCCAAAGTTGAAGGCATACAGGAGAACTAGGTTATATCTCCAACTGGATAGAACAAGCAGGAATTGTACCCAATACATATTATGCACAGAAAAATTTCGAAGGACTAAACAGTATTAGAGGTGGCTAACGTTTTTTCTTCAACTTTATTCCATAACTATGTGGTTCAACGTAAACTTTTAGGTAAACGTTACCTCGTATATTTCATGCTAATAACTTTATTTTTAACTGAACTTCCAAAATTTACGTGTAAGTAACAATAAGCAATTTTTGTCACGTCATCTAACTGTCAGTAAGGGTTGAAAATTTTATTTTAATGCAAAGAACAGAGTTTAAAATGCGAGGGTTTCCAAAGTGAGGTAAATCTAAGGTTTTCCATTTTTTTTGTCCACCTCGTGTTTTATTTGCGCCATAGATAAATAAAACAAAACATTTTCTTTTTTCTAAAATCTACTTGAGTTTTATTAGAAGAAAGTGTTATAATATCTAATTGGAAAAGAGACAATGTAAATTTACTTTTACACCCCAAAATAGCTGTTCCGAGAATTACTTCAACATCGTTTGTGCTGATCTCGCAAAAGATTCCAGAAATATACATAATGTAGTTACACACACACACACACACACACACACATATATATATATATATATATATATACACNTCCTCTTGTGATACATCTTTAAAAGGAAATATTTAATTTCTTTGGGGACAGGCGGTTTCTGATTGAAAATTCAATAGCTCAAAAATTAAGAAATCTAATGCGCCATTAATCATTAGTTCTTTTGTATCGCCACTGGAAGTCTTTGTTGGAAGCAATCGCTGTCCTTTTATTTTGTAAAGAATTGGTTTCACTGATGTTGTCAACATCAATAAAGAATGGTTGAAAATGGTGTCCTATTCTTAGAACTTCGTGCAGAATCCAAAATTAAAAAAGAAATTGTCTTTTACTTTCTCAGTAAAAATAAATAATTTGCTATAAGAATGATCCTGTAGGGGAATCATTCCGACCGCCAAGGGTAAGGATGGAAGTGTGAGTGAAAGTTTATGTGTCTGGGAGCATCTCTGGGTCAATACGTCTCGTAGCACGAACGTGGTGACAAAGTAATGGAGGTAAGCAGAGAAATTTTACAGACTATATACTATGGGGATTAAAGAATGATTATTAAGGCAGTACTAGCCTAGGTATAATTAATTCACGAAAATATCTTAAATCGGCAGAAATAAACAGAGTAACATGTACTTTTCGTGATTTCAACCTGAAAAACTCACCTCACAGGATATTTAAATGATATAATTACAATTATAATTGGTGTAACACATTGCGTCTTTTAGAGAAAACACCTATTTTCAAAAAATGATCAACTTTTAAATGACGAAAGTGATGGAAGTTTAGTTTGATTTGAAGAGAACTTTCCACAGTATTTTTTACATTAGCTTTATCTATAGATCACCGGACATTTGAGAAAGCTATTTAACCTGTTCTGAGGAGAGATGCGTAAATGACGAAACAGTTGTGCTCGGCCGCCATGTTTGTATATGCTCTTATGCATTTCTAACGAGTGAAGCAAGTTCTTGAATATTATTTGTACTGTATTATTAACTAATAGATATAAATTATCATGTTTTTTCTTCGTTATAATTCATATTTTTGTGTTTTAAAACAATTAGAATAAAAATACAGAAAACAATTATACATCTCGGTGGTTTGACTAACGTGCTGGTCCAACCTTAAAAAAATTATCAAAACCTGATGTGAGTGAAGTCGCAGGGACTGTGAGTAAGGTACACATTCACGATAGAGAAGCAACGCTTTCGTTCATAGTTACAATGGCTAATTTAGTGACACAGATGTCGAGTAAAAATTCTTGGTTGTGATTTCCACGATGAAGTTGGCATTGTACTGCAGTGAGGAGATCCAATAGGGAAAAAGGTTCGCTCACGAGTTCTCGTGTTGCCGCGATCGCTCCGCTTGAGACTGCGGCTTGCGGTAAAAATTCCGCGTTGTCTGTGGAGGGGATGAGCGGAAGAGTGGGGTTTCTCACCCCCTTCTCTCTTCACCTGTTACGGTTCTACTTCTGTTTAATTCAGATTGATCCTTCACACTATTTTCCTTTTCCCATTCTTATTCTGTGATTTGTAATACACATTGGTTCTGACAAGTTTATGTCGATTTACTATGAAGAAATATTTATTTCATATAGCGAGGTTCATTCGAAGCTGTCATAACCACCCAACCCCAAGATTCAGCCAATCACAGAATTTGATAATTATCTTTGCGTGGTGTGGAAGGAGAAACAATATTATTAGAGAAAGCGGATAATATTTTTGGGGGTATTCATGCTGGCCTTATCTATGTATCTATTCCAACATATCTAATATTAATTATGTGGAAAATTTATTTACAAATTTTAAAAATTAAATAATAATTTACTCCCTGAAAGCTAGTTCGTAGATTAAAAGTTACAAACAAAGAAAAGTATTTTTAAAATATTAAGAAATTTGCTGAAATTTGAGTACTCAACTTAGGTTAGCAGAAAAATGCTGCCCATATTTTCATGAGATATAGATTTTTCTTAAGATAATACTTTTTCCAGATTCCACATTGTACTTTTTTCAGACGCAATTCGCATAGTGTCATGGAACAATTCCACGTGGTTCGTAAATAGAACATATCTTTGTTTCGGGTTGGCTTTGAAAATCACTGAAACTTTTACGAAACATCAAATACGCGTATTAGATTTCACGACCTCACCAAAGTGGGACAAAAGGATCACCGCTTACGCTTTTTCTTCGTTCTTACTCAACTTAAAATGACATACAAAGCTAGAATAGTCGGTAAAAGTAAATAAATCAAATATTCTGATTCACCTTTTCTTCATTTACCTCTTTCTCTCGCTCGCTTCACTTTACTGTACACCGACTCACAGAGAACTTCTCCGACAAAAAGAAACAAAAAAAAACATTCGATGCAAGATAAAGCTCTCGCGAGGCTCCCGTACACTTTTGCTCCTAACTCTCCTTCCCCCCCTTAAGCTCCTCTCCCCCCACCCCTTTACCCTAGACCTCACCATCGACGATTCAACCAAACTCCACACCCCCCTCTCCCACCCCTCTCTCTGTGCGAGCAGTACCGGTAGTAATAGGCAGTCGTTGGTAGATAATTTGGAAAGACTTAATTACCGTGGAAAGAACGCAATCTAAATGGAGATCTAGATTTATTGGTGTTGCCGAAACTTGGCCGGGTGTCCGAGGAACTTCAAACCCTCTTCTTCCCCGGGTGTTGAGGGGTGGTAGTACAGGGGTGGTTGGGTTGGCGAAGGGGGTGGTTTAGTGCGTCGGGGATTCGGGTTTGTGGTGAATGCTTCTGGATAAATTGCTGTTTCGAAACATTTGCTGTGTTTGATTTATTGCTTTCTCGGGGACATTAAAAATTCGAGAGAATGAAACTATTCACTTGACTTGATATCATGACTTTGTTTTGGAATGAGAATAGATGTTCACACCTGGTGTTAAGGAAGATATAATATAAATTAAGATATAAAATTTAGGAATGCTTTGAGAAACGTCGTAAATTTGTTCCAGTGTTTCCTCAAGCATCTGTTGATGTAATTCTGATGAATTAGATTGCATCTTTATATCATAGGAATTAGTTTCGATCGAGAACTTCACACTTATAACTTAATACGAAGTTTTCTTGTTAAATGAGTCATGGACAATAATGTAACTCGTGCTGAAGAAAGATCCACGAGGCCTGTCAGTGTGGTGAGTCGTGAAAAGATCTTTATGATAACAGTATGGAGGATATATTCCGGACTAAATAACAATATTAGACAAGTTGTTTACCGAAACGTACTAAATTATTGTTATGGTAAATATATATAAATTGTAAATGCATTTATCTGTATTTAGATTTTATAGTAAAATTTAAATGTATGACCATGAATTATGAAAAGCATTAATCTCAATGACTATGCCACAATTAATAAATTTGTGGCATAGGATGGTGTTAAGTGCCATGAGCAAGGTTATTTAATATCACGTTATTTTATCCCTCCCTCGATCAAGAAAAGAAATATATTCATCAGATGGGTCACGAAATGTGGCAATATGTTACTCAATCTCAACCTTACCATTTTCTCCATTTTGCCATTGAAATGACGCATGTGAATTTCAGTAACTGAGGCATGTGAATGGAAAAGGTTTTAAGAGCTAAAACCATGTTTTTACAGAGTCCATAATGGATGACGGAAATTACAGAGAAATCATACTAGATAATTTGTGTAATGTTGCAACTAACAGAACTTAACAAATAAAACTTATCTTGATTTAAGGGTTATATTGAAACTGGAGTAAGGACCAAATAATTAAAATGTGGAGTATGTTTCAAGTGGTATTTTCAAAATCACTACACCGGTGATACCCAAAATCACTACACCGGTGTACTTTCACAACTAATAACCATCATTTTGCCAGGTGAGAAGACAACATTGAAAAAGTGTCTAATTACAAAAAAAAATACCATATTCAAAGTGTTGTGAATATAAAAGAATGTAATGAAATAATGAAAATTCAAACTTGATAACAAGATGTAAACAACACTCGCACCACACAGCATTGCTAAAGAGAACTTACAACATGAAGCTCGGCACTTAGAATGTTCGCCTCACGACGAAATAGATTCTAAAGCTAACTTTAACAGCAATTAAATTAAGAAAGAGGGGCATTTAACCAATTACCAACGCGTTAATAATGCCCAGAAGAAGTTTTTTTTGCGAAAAATGTTTTTATTTTTCTTTCTAGCACTTCCTTCTGAAGGTTTCAAGAGTAATCAGATTATTCATTGTTTTGCCATCTAACCATAAACATAACTTGAACAAGAGGATCACTCGTTGAATTATTTTTTATAATTAAATTTTAATTACATTTGCTTATTTTGTAATGCGAAATATCTTAATCACGTTCTCGTTTCCTTAGAAGTCTTTGTTTAAAACCCAGTAGTAACTAAATTCAAGCATCGAAAATAAATATATTTTACTAGAGTCATATATCCATTAAATTTCATTTAACTTTAAAAATGAATGTAGAATTTGATTGAAGAATTATTGTTACATTCAATACTGTATTAAAAGAATGTTTTTAGAAAAGAGAAAAATACATTTTTGTTGATTTTGCGTGGTTAATACATTAGCATTAATCAGCCCTTTTTAAAAAGATAAATGCTAATGTATGTACAACGCAAACGATTGAATGTTTTTTTTTGTTATTATTTTTTTTTTTTTTGAATCCGCCTCTGCCTTAGGGCCCTTGATCGGAATTGATGGGATGGTCCCTTGCTTGCTTCCGGAGAGTAAATTAGTTTATTGTCCTCCACGTGGTCATACGCAGTTTGTACTGTTTTTTGNAATAAATTTATTATTATTATTATATTTAGATGCGGAGAGAAATGTTGTCAACGTAGTACCACATATCACGTTTTTTAATGCAATGAACCGGATAGTCGGTTCAACGTCCTTATACGACTGTTCTAAAGATGCACATTACGAAGGACACGTCGCCCAAACCTGGAAGTACTGCAATCCATCTACCTACTCCGTAAACCCGGATCGCAAGAACACAACATTTCTTCGTCCCCCTACCTTCCGTTCACTTAATCGCAGTTATCCGTATAACTCTTATTTCTTTTTTTTTTCTGCTACATCCTTTCGCACCCGTTGTGTAATGCTCGCTTTCTAGAATGAGGATCGCCGCCTAATCGCAGTTGCCGGTCACCAATTTCCGTATCTCGGAAGCATCGAAGGGAGTGTCCGCTATTATACGCCACACGTCCGACGGAGGTGTGGAGGAGTTCTTATCGCGTCCTTTATAGATACCCCAGAAACGCGCATGGCCGCGGAGCATCGGACGAGGCTATAAACGTCAGTCTAGAAGGCATTGGCCTCGCTCGAAGAAGAAGAAGGGTATTAGCCGACAAATAGCGGTTCCATGTGGCGTTAAATAGGCAACTATGTTAACAGTCTCGGAGATATTATACGCATGAACAAATCCCCGTAGCTGTGTTTTGCGATGACGGAGATACGTATACGGGTTTAAGTGATGCAAATATTGTGTTCTTGTGATCGTCTATCAGTCCAACTATCCACCGCAACCACTGTGTTGGAATGACCTGGTAAGCGGATAAGAGTACAGCGATCATTGTACCGTTTTCCAAGAAATATACTACATAAACCAGCAGTCACCAACTGGTGCTCTGTGAGAAAATGTTTGTGGTTCTCAGAAAATTTTGGTTATTAATTACAATTTTTAAATTTTCATTTTACGAAACTTGTTTGTAATGGCATTGTTATTATATTGTTAATCTTTAATCTCATTTCAGAAACGAATTGTATAATTTCAGAAAAAATATTTCTTTGAAGTAATTTTGTCCCAGTAGGATTTGACCTATATTTGGATAAGGAACACACAAAAATCTCTCAAGATTTTGTTGTACCATTTGAATAAATATGTTCAAAATTTTGTTGTAATGAAAATGTATCTTAGTTTTCATATGGTATATACGAATATTTATTAATTTGTCTTCATTTAAATTTATGTGACCATTATTTGACAAACCTATTTATCGTTATGCAAAATACTAGTGAGTTGCCCTCGGCATTTCAATCCGTGAATTTAGTACTCCGTGAGGCCTAAATGGTTGATGACCGTAGATCAGTTCTTCAATATTTAAGAGATATTTGCATTTTTGTGACAATAAACGTAAAATATCTAGCACCCGGAAACTAATGAACAATGCATACGATTGTAAGATACATTGAGGGATTTTTGAGTGTACTCTGTCACCGATATATTAACTAGATAATTCAAAAAGACAAGATGAATATAATTAAATATAGAAGGACGAACTCATTACCAACATATTGTCTTACTTCACTTTTCTTCTTTACTACTGAGTTCTACTACGTAGAACGAACGTACTTTTGATTACGTATTGGGTTTTATTGTTGTCCAGCTTCTTTTTATGTTGAAGTTATGCGCTTCCTGTTTTGTTTATTTTACATAACAGGCATGGTTGATTTACATTCAGTCGTTTTCTTCTTGGGTGATAAATTTTCCATTAGTAAACAGTTTGAAGAATAATTATTGTTTTAGAAAGAATATATTAGTAAGAAGTTCTTGGTACGATTCTTATGTAGATATGTAACTACAGCTGTTTTGATGTGTCTCCAACTGTTATATACTCCAACTTAATTGTGTTTTTGCAATAATATATTGTAATGCAACGTAGGTCCTCCTCAATAAGATACTGTCAAATCAGGTTGACGTCTAGCGAAGCGTTACGATGGATATTACCACCGAAGAAGATATATCCGTAGTATCAGAATATACATTTCCTTAATGTTAAATAATTAGAAATATTTTTTCATATATGTGAAACAACGTGTATGCATGGGTATTTAAGGTACTTTAAATATGGTGATAAGAAGATCGAACAATAGTATTGAACATTGATTTGCAACAAGATCTTTGTATTTTTTCTTATAAATTAGTGTACCTTGTAGAAGCTCATCTTTCTTTAATGACATCCATTAAATATAAATCTTTTCAAGAAATATCAATGGGGATTCAAACAAAATTATTTGAGCAAAAATTCTGAACTTGACGCGACTAGTCACAGGAACTCAACTAGTAGATGTAAAGGTGGAGCTATGTGTAGACTCTTCCTAAGGTCCTTTTATTTTTAAAAGCATTAGGTCTTGTCATGGACGAGTGCTCCTAATTGTTATTTTTAATTTCAGTTAGATTACAAACACGCCTTTATTTATTAGTTTGTATTTCTTTCTCC
The DNA here is from genome assembly GCA_002313205.1 of Laupala kohalensis. Taxonomy (NCBI): domain Eukaryota; kingdom Metazoa; phylum Arthropoda; class Insecta; order Orthoptera; family Trigonidiidae; genus Laupala; species Laupala kohalensis. The sequence goes on from NNCF01126043.1 coordinate 213,573, forward strand.
CTACCTAAACTTAACATGTTTGAAACATACTACTTTAATATTTTAGATTTGTATGTCGTTATGGTCTTCTTTGGGATCAATTTGTAAATATTTTCGTTTGAAAATAATTATATGTGTTATTAATATTTTCTTACTTGTAAAACTAGTTCATAGAGAAAACAGCTGGGACACCAGGTTGAACACATTTACCATCTCGAGATGTGGTTTCAGAGCAAAAGTTTTGCTTACTTCCTTTCTTGAGTATGTGGTTTTAATTTCTGAATTTTAAAAAGTGGTTCATACTTTAAATGATCGGAACGAAAATTCGCAGTTGTGTCAGTATTTGAAAATAAGAACACTTTACAAAGGTGCCCTGAGAGAAATTGAGAATTCTCGAAAAAGGGTTTTGGTTAACGAGCAAAATACTACGCGTTACGAAACGTTAACTCCAAATTCTCGAGCAATAAATTTATTCCTATCACAAGTTAAATCATCATTACATATATGGTTCGACGTGTGTCTTTCATCTTGTTCTAAACATAGCATGAAATACACGACAGACGTAACTGCGCCAAACAATAAATGTGTGCGAATTATTAAAAACTTTATGAAATTTGGTATTTTAAGACTGAATTTGGAATTATCACTTTCGTAAATTCTTATTTTCGTATTTTAAATAGAGAGAAGAAAGTTATAAGGGGTTAAATCAGGTGAGCGTGCTGGGTTTGAAACGATCCAATTATCACTCTGCTTCTGAAAATGTTTGTCGAAGAGAGTTTTGGCCGGGACAGTGAAATAAACACATATTCATAGTGAAAAAGCAGTTGCAAACTGCATATGATCACGTAGAGAACAATAAATTAATTTTATTGACTCTTCGGACGTAAGTGAGGGACCATTTCGATCCATGGGCTAAACGCAGGAATGGATTTAATATTTCTGCGAATCCCTAGAGTAATTACACAAATAGTGACCTGGTGAAGCAATGTGAGTTGATGTTTCGTCTCGATATTCAGACAGTTTCTCTGATGCAGTGACGGAATTTTTAACAAAATCTATGTCTTGATGCATATGTTATACCAATTATAAGTGCTGAATTATTGTTTCCTTCAAAGAAGTTAGATCCAATTATGAAAGACAAACCACACCACACTACAACACAGGTGTAACGAGGGAAAGTTCTACGATTATGGGGAATGTCAATTATTTTTGAAACAGTCACTATTATCGTCCTTGCCTCATATTTAAATAAATATTGCTTGTATGACCAAGAATGTTGTTGTATAACCAAGAAACCAAACACAATAAATTCATTGTATCCCCATTGCCCAAATTATGACCACCCTTTTTCCTCTAAAAATTAAAACTATGTAATAGAAATACTATGTTTGAAAGTGTACACTGAAAGAATTTGGCTGTGATACAGTCAGTAGTTTTAGCATATAAGTTGCCTAAAAAATTCTTGCATAATTTAAATCACTCTACAAAATGCAAACATGATCACAAGTATTATTTACTAGTATATAAATATGTAGAGGTTTTACGAATCGATGACGCAGATACATTGCGAAATGTCCTAGTAACTCCAACAATTGTTCTAATAAATTATCATATCAAATAGAAGTAACAGGTTGTCCATTTGTTAAGAGACCGCTTAATAAGGATCAATATTCATTTTACTTTCTCGTGTACATATGACTTAAAAGTACTATAACCTGTAAAATTTACATTACTTATTTTATACTATTCAACGTGTTAGACTAGGTTTCATACAATGATGTATAACTGATAATTAAATAGACGCTTTCATGTCAGCTACATACGCGTACAAACACAAAAAAAAAACAACTTATAAACGTAGGTTGGGCGGCCGGAGTCAGTATAAACTTGTCTGTCCGGGACAAACCGCGTCTTAGTAGATACAACTACCAACGTTTCGGCCATCATGTTGTGGCCTTCTTCAGGGGAATGTCAGAGTCGTACATAGTACGACAGCGACTTAGGTCTGTACGACTCTGACATTCCCCTGAAGAAGGCCACAACATGATGGCCGAAACGTTGGTAGTTGTATCTACTAAGACGCGGTTTGTCCTGGACAGACAAGTTCATACAAAAAAACTTATATATACCTTGAGAAAATATTATTTTCCTGTCATTTTTTGTCATAATATACCAAATATTTAGAAACATATATGATAATGTATGTGAAATGGTGTTGTGCAACAATTTTCAGTACATATTTTCTTTCCTTATTTAATTCAAATATCGTCTTTCTATTTAGTTGAGTTGTCTTACTAACGGGTTCAATGACCACGTTGCTGCCAAGCCAAGTTATTGCGGAGCTATACCCTCCGCGAACTCTATGGGCACACGTCGGAGCCTGTTGTGGAATAGTTTTCCTTTTGGTTGAATTAATATCTCGTTCTTAAAACTGAAAAATCCTGTAACATAATTTAAAAACCAAAATGTATACTTTCTTCAATATTTATTCATGAAGAGAAGAATGAAGCAATATTTCTGGATGGCGCTTACCCTGAGGTATAATTTGAGCCATATAATAAATAGATGTTACATGACTATTTGCTGACATTGATCCAGTTATTTTAAAATACGATTTTCAACACAATTTGCTATCCTATTTATCGACCTGCTTAGATTCATACAAACTCTAATAAATCCGATATGAACAACTAATACCGCGTTTACACTATGTAGCAATATGATATGTAGCAAATGTTATATAACATTTTGCTACACAATTTCATGAGTTTGCTGCATGTAGCATTTTGCTACTTGTTACATTTGCTTTATGTAACATTTCCTTCAAAGAAACTGGTACATGTAGCAAAATGCTACATGTAACTAAAATTTCTGCTATATAGCAATACAACCGCGTTTACACTATGGAGCAATTTGCTATATATCAAATGTTATATAACATTTACTACACAATTTCATGAGTTTGCTTCATAAAGCAAATGTTACATGTAGCAAAGTGCTACATGTAACATTTGTTTTATGCAGCATTTGCTCAAAGAAACTGCGATATGTAGCACAATGCTACATGAAGCAAATACTACATGTAGCTGAAATTTTTGCTGTATAGCAATGTTATACGTTTCTCGCTTGGAGTCGGAAGAGATCAAAGGGATATGTTGCAAGTTTCCCTGTCGTACCTTCTGCCGTGCCTTGTCGATCCGAGTACAGGGGAAAACGTATCGGCAAATCATAGGTCAGCCATATTGGTCGTACCCGCTGTCGCGTGGTACAAATTTTTAATGACTCCTTTTTTTAAATTATACAACTACCCGACTATCCATCACATCAACATCGACAATTGATTAATTGTAATAATTTAATTGTTTTTACAAATAATTGTTTAAAATTAAATTGTTCACAAAATTTTTAATTTTTATATTTATTAAATAATTTTTTAGCAATTTACGTCATTTATAACAATTTTTAATTTTTTTTACTTTACTGATTGTAATTGTTTTAATTTTAACATTATAATTGTTTTAACGTTAGAATTGTTTATAACGACTATAACGGTTTATAACAATTTCAGAAATGTAAAATAATTTTAACAGTATATAAAATATAATTATAACCATTATAATCCTTTATAATGACTAAATTGTTTATAATTTGAATAGTTTACACTAATTTTCATACTTGTTTTTAAAATTGTGTAAATTTAACTCTTATAAACATTTAAAACATCAATAAACTATTTAAATAGGTATTGAAAATTTGATAAGTAAACCATTTTCAATTGTATTAGCAATCAATTATTTATGACAAAAAAATATTTATAAAATTAAATTTTCATTTAATTTGTTTATTGCTCATTTAAATTGTTGTGTTACAACATCAAAGAGTAGAGCTCAAAATAATTGAACGTGTTTTCCTCGAAAACGACACATGGTATGTTCCGTATGTTTGAGTATATCTTTAAAGTTGCATATTTAACGTTTTGGGATTTGTAAACGTATTTATCAACACAAAAAATTATAAAACTGCGGGACGGGTCTCCGAGGGGATGCTAATTTGTATCAGAAGGTTAAATCAAATGTGTAAGAAAATGTACTCGGAACGAAAACTTTTCTATCGCAATCCTTTTAGTAATGCTTCGTACAAGAAAATGAACATTGTAGCTGTCTGTACATACCGTATACAAAAGTATCGAGTGTGAGAAACATCATTATTGTTGTGATGACATAATCACCGATGGCTCTTGTCTTCAAAGAAACAAACTTAAGAATTAGATTTTATTACATTAGGAATAGAACAGCATAGAATCTGGGCAGCTCATTCTGACTTCACTAACAGCCTGCGTACCAAAACACAATTTTTAGGCAATTAATTGATGTTTTTGTTAATATTAAAATGTGCATTTAGATTGCTTAACACCATTATCGTGTGATTTATAGTTTTCAGATGCAGCAATAGGATCGCAAAAAGAGGTTATTAAAAAGTTAATAAAATATCTACTATACAATGTTGACTATACATTATTTTTAATGTCTGGGAAAATATTTTGACCTATTATTGAGGTATATAATACTTAAGTGGGTTACACTCCAGATTTTTAATTTTTAATTAATAGGTAGCATTGTGAGAATATTGTAGCTAAAGAAATGTTGTATTTCATTACTACAAAACATTTCATGAACGCGATCTCACTTTTATGTACATGATGGTTAGATCAAAGGCAAAGCAAAACATTGTTATAAAACAGTGTCAGCGAAACGGGGCTCCGTCTTAACCTCTGCTCGATGCAGACGTGCTACCTTAAAAATCATAATACACATAAATCATAATTTAATTCGATTATAACATTTCATATTTGTATAAATCTGATGAAAGATACGGTACTTCACGTGACTTCAGAAAAGCGAGGAACAGCAATTCGTTCAGTTCGATTTCCCATCTCAAGAATATGGGGAAGCGGGAAACAGTCGTAATTAGAAAATGTCCCATTGCCTGCGAAATTAAAAGAAATTTTGAGTTTATTGGTTTGCAATAAATTGAAGAAAAAAAACTTATGTAAGGAAGTGTAAGCAATGCGAGTCATATAAAGCAGTTATTTTTCATAGTGTAGTGAAAACATGTACCGAAACAAAGGTTTTAGGTAGATATTAACAAAAAATTTGGATGCTGTCTGGAATTGTCTTTGAACGACATAATGAGAATTGCCTCGAATTTGCTTACATGTAGCAAAGTGCTATATATAATTTGCTGTATGTAGCAAATGTTACATAGCAAATGCTACACGTATCAAAATGTTATATAACATTTTGCTACATCTAGCAATTGTTATGTAACGTTTTGCTTCATAGTGTAAAGGCGTCTTTAGTTTATTTGACCTAATGGTTTTTTGAAATACGGATAAAGAAAATTATTCGATATTTTCCCGATACATTTATAGTATTCTGTAAAATAATACCTTCTATACAATAAATAATACATTTTTTACTTTAAATGCGTCAAAAGTACTTTATCATATAAAGACTGCAATTAGGAAATCATGTGTTTGATGTGTCAGAATTAGATAAATTCAAATCACATATATTTAGAATTAATTATTTTAGAAAATATAATTTTTATTGAAATTATATACTTCCGAGCTTATATATTCTTCATTTTGTTAGAAATATTATACGCATCTTCACCAATGAAATCGTAGTAACGTTCCATCGTTTGGACGCCATATAACCGCGCCGACATCCTTCTCCAATATTCATCATTTCCGGGATGAGAGATCCGCGCTGACTATTTTCTCAAGCCTTGTCATCTAGGATCGTAAGAAATCACCGCTACGGATAAGCGTAGCGTTTCTTCTGAGGGTTCCATGTCCGTACAGCGCGGCGCTCAACAAACTCGTAAAAGCTCTGTAACAGTTGAAGCACAGAAGGCGTTGGCCTACCGACATCACGTGACAGCGAGAGCCTTGGAAGCGGAAGGGAGCGTTGAAACTTGAGAGATGACTACTATTGTGCATTATCATTACGAAAGTAAAGACAAGAGAGAGCGAGGTTGAAGTTAACCAGGAATGTTATTGGTGGGGATAGATTAGAAAATAGGAGATAAATTTAGAAATTTATACAATAAGTAGAATAAAAAATGTAACTTAATAGGCAATTGAAAAGAATTTTGACAGCTGCACTGACATTTGGGAATTTTAAAAGATTTGGATTGAGAATGAAACATGTTTTTGCAATCATGCAAGAAAAACACAACATACCTTATGGGACAAGCATTCTGAAGATAAATAATTCAACATAGAATATTAAATCATTTTCAACGATAAAGATAGTAAGCGCATTTATTTTCATTAGGATTTACTAATGTGAAATATGTATGGAGGTATTAGCATTTGCCATTGCGTTACCTTTATACAAACCTTAAATTATTTTATTCATTATTGCATGTGGCTTACATAAAAACATGTTTTGAAATAGGTTTTTTATTTTCTATTTGTTGGAGATGTGGGTAGAGAACGGATCGGAATAGATGTTGCCCGACACGTGAATTCTACAAATATGTCCAATAACGTGAATAAGAGCATGTTCAAGACCACTTGAATACGTCTTGTATTAGTATACTACTGAATTTACGTGATTTTATAATAATATATTATAGTGGTATTGACATCGTCAAAACTTAGACGTTCCCTAACATTGTACTTAATTTCAAAAAACATCGAGAAACGAGACGGATGAATTCATAGTAAACTTTGCCAGTTCATTAAATAAAATATTTCAAAGGAGAAAAAACTCCTCTATGTTGTACTCGTATTTGAAAAACATATTAAAAAGCAAAATGTATACATTTTCGTGAAGTAAAAGATATTTCTAAATGTAGTTATGCTTCTTCTTCTCCCAGTAGCAATACGGCTCTTTTACTTTAGCCCAGGTTTCCTTAATAATACACACCCATTCTCTTCGATCTAATGCCTTCGTACGCCATCTTTTAACCTTAATACTTCTCAAATCATCCTCCGCTTGATCCAACCGTCTTGTCATATTACCAGGTTCATATAGAGTGAGGACGTTTCTTGTTCCAAAATTCACGTACTCCTTATTTCGTTTGCCGTTTTTCAGTGCGGTATCTATAATTGTTAGGCTTCTGAACAGTAATTTTTATGGAGATGGATTGTCAGCCCTAAAACCAACCCCCAGAGCCCGGAGGGCCAGTTCGGCTTTCTGTCGGGGTTTTCCTTCCCTTAGCCTTTGAAGATCCCTCCTCCTCATACAACGCAGCAGGTGGGATGAATGTGGAGGGATGTTAGGAACGATAGATCGGTGTGGGACACACTTTGTCTGGAACCTCCGCTGAGACTTGTCCGGCTTGGGAGACCCTGCCAGAAGCTACTCTACAGCCGGCATCGCTCTCAGCTTCATTGGAACACGCAAACTCTCTCCACCGGCACGGTCAGTGCTACGCTAAGAGGGTGTCCCCTGGGACGGTATGCTTGCATTATTATTGTTAAATTATTACTTTCCAGATTTCTGCAGTCTTTGGATAGGTGGACAATCTGTATGTGGTTATCAATCATCTTCAGAGTTTTGTAAGTTAAAATGTTGTGCCTATCTAAATAAAATTTTATGCTGACCTATACAACATTTTCCGTTCTATAATATAATTTATTTATTAATTACATGTCTTTTGACGAGGTTAGGGTCATTTCGCTCGCTCTTCCCCATATCCTTGACGAGGGTGACGATTTTGGGTCAGAAAGATGTTGGATTGACAAACATGTTTAAGAATAAAAAAAAAGAAAAAAAAATACTTTCCATAAATAACGAGCTTTCTATCAAATTATAAATAATGGAATATTTCCTTATTGAATAGCTATTGAATGTTGATTGATGACGAAAAAGATATTATTTTTGGGTTATTGTAATTAAATATTATTTTTAAAATAAGAGATAATAACAATATATAAGTGATGGTTGATTTATAATACGTTTTACTTTAAGCACCTTCGTACATCGCTTCATAGTACGAAAATACGCAATGAAATTTGTGACTTCCTGATAAAAACTTTATTCAGACAAGACTCGAACCATTCTGCTTCATCGCATGCAACGAGAATATCAGTGAGATCATAATTTTCTTTTTTTTTCTCTTTTCACCCACACCCCGCCTTTACTGATAGAAGCTTCCAGACTTGAAATATAAGAATAAAGTTTTCAGAGCCTCAGGACTCGTTATCTATTAATAGTTTATGCATTTATTAAAAAAATAGCAAAAATGTTGTTAAACTGTTACCTTGGACACATTGTTCTATTTTTTCTGGTTATACTGGATACGTTAATTAAGATAATTGCGATAAAACTTTTGGTATAAAATGAGTCTTACACGAATATAGTATACTGTAACTTTATGTTCAATATACTGAGTATAACAAGAAAAAAATTAACTTCAAAACCAAATGTCACTAAAATTTTTGTCAACAACTAAAGAGTAAAGTCTCTAAAATTTCATAAACAAGTTTTAGAGCTTCAAAATAACTTTTCTTTAACATTTATAGCACGAATTTTGTATCCAAATTATAGGCTGATGAATGTAAATCTACAAATATTTGTATTGAAAATTTCGTTGAACGGAAATTTTAATGAAAACTCTTATGTGAAAAAGCATTTATAGACTCTATACTCAAGTATTGTGTGGAAATTGTGAATAATTTTTAAGGATACATATTCAGTGTAAATATCCCCAAATATGTATTAATTCTACATTGAAATATAGAGTAACATAAATATGGTATAGTTTTAAATGTTCTTAGAACGCTAGATTAAATTCCCCTACAACTTTTTAAGTTTTCTTTAGGAAGTTTGTGCACAATCTAAATGAAATACGTTATTTACAGAGATGTTATTTCATCGCTACATCCATTCATTGTTTTCTTGTTTACCTTTGGAATTTTGTATTACTATGGAATACTATATTTACATGCATGTGATGCAAAATATTAATTAGACATTGCAACAAAATTGCCATCTTGATTTCGTTTCTTTTGTATTTTTCCCTAAAATCATCTCACTGACAATACTTTTTCTTCAGGGGATCTTAAGCTTTGTTTAAGCCAATGAATAGTTCAACAAGAACTGCTGCAATTCTTTCGATCTTTTCTCTTGTTTTAAAAATATTTTTATACAGTTGTAAAACCATTCGTTCTAGTACTAGAAAAGAATATTTTGTTTTACTGTGTTCATGAATATATTCTACTTTATTTGCTCAGTTTTCCTTCAATATTACTTGTTGTTGAATATACGATATGTCATTCGGAAAGTAAAGAACGTTTTCATATGACGAGCTGTACAATCCTCCCCATCCCCCGAAATCAAATACATTAATACACAAATGACCCCTAATTTTTTCGTTCCTTTTTTGGGTTACCGGATGGAACAAATCACACTAAGTATCGTTCTATAGAGCATTAAAAGATGTGCTTGAGGATTCCTATTATTTAATATTTCAACTTTTCCTCTCCGATTTGATACCAGTATTCTAACTAACATCAAGAGAAGACGCTACTTGACTCATCCATTTGAAAAAAAAGGTACTCGACTACTTGATTCCTAAAAATTGACAGAGTTGATGCGTCTGACCGAGCTGTTACAAATATATTCGTTGGGAATTGAGTTATATATAACTGTAAGGTCCGAGCCAAGACATTCTAGTGATTTGTGAAATATTAATATTTCTTCGCATTTCACAAACTGGATACTGTTAAGGAGTTTACAGAAAGTGACCGGTCGGCGCAAAGGCGGAAGGGCGACGAACTCGAGACCCATCCTAAGCTTCTTCAGTTATTGAGGTATTGTTTGAACGTACACCTTTCACATCTAAGGAAAGTACAATTGTCCTCGCAGAATGCGGCCTGCGACGTTGACCCATGCGAGGTTCACTGGAATTTAGGTGTACCTCAGAAAAGAAGAATTTTAAGACGTGGTGAATAAAGTACGTCGCCGGATGTAAAACAATGAGAGATTCTGAAAAGAGTGTTTGCGGGCGCCTACTTGACGCTTATGGCGGTTCGTCTTCACGGCGCACTCCCTGCTTTCCTAGAAGCCGAAGGGGTGAACAAGAAGTGTACTTGTAAGGTGTGGTAGCGAAGGCGTGGTTATTTGCTGATCACATGACTTCCTCTTCAGTATATATTGGGAGGAGTGAAGATCCTCGAGGACTTTTTACGTGGAAGTTGAGTCCACCGGCACTTGAGATGTGACCGGGCTAGACTAGGTCGCGGAGACCAGATGTTCGTTAGGCTGCTGCGGTCGTCTCGATAAAGTTATTACTAGTTGTGAGTGTCGTAACTTGTAACAGTTAGTTATTGAGGAAAACAACTTGTAATTTGGAAGGTTCATTTAACTTAGAGGGTTTTTATTATTTAGTTGTCTTCAACTAAATTTATCTACGTGTACTTAATGCTTTCGATATCATTACTTGTGTAATAACAGATTTTTATATGTATTAATGATTTTGTAAGTTTGGCTCCATTTGTAAATTCAGATTACTGTTTAATTTGTATTAAATCATTATTTATTGTTATTACACGTGTGTTTGATTGCCTGGAAAACTGGGCTTGTGGCAGCGACGAAAACTACCATAGGAATTGTGGTATTTATGTGGATCCCGCTTCTACCAAAAATTACTAACATTGCTTCAGGGCTTGTGGTGTGATGTTACAATAACTGATGTCCTATTTACGTTCTCATCTTTCGTAAGTTCTTAATTTTTAATTCTCACAAAAATAGCAACGTCGAACGATTTGCTACCGGAATCATCCTACCCGGTAGATACGCGTGGTGTAAGGCGCAAAATCAATCGATTTGATAGTGAAAACTCCGTTAGTTACCTGCTCAGCAAGTATTCGAAGGTATTTAGAGGAAGAGTTGTGAAAGACACCCTTAATTTAATTAAACGTTCACGTATCATAAATTTCATTTAATTGTCCTAGTTGACAATTAGGTCTTGTCCTACGTGGGCGACAAACGCGAGCTACAACACACAACTTCCGGCGTCAGAAGTGTTGCCAGAATTGAGTGTCCTACGAGGACGCGGGCGACCAATCTGCTGTTTACGCAAGATGGTGCCACGAAAAATACGTGAAATTATGTTAAATGACAGATTATTGGCGAAATACATGGTTGTAAGGTAAACCTGAACACACTCGTGAAGTTTATCAGAAAAACAACAACAACATATAATGAATTTCACCATATGAATCCGTAATTGTGTTCATGTCCAGAAATGATGTTAAATATACCAAGATATCAATTTGTTCTTTTCATCTCATTGCAAATGGTATTAACGAATGCATTACTCAAAAAGGCACACATTTTCAACATCTAATAAAATGACATTTATGTTGCGAACTTGCACAAAACCATAATCACTTCGATACTGCACGACATAACCTAAAAATCATACACAAATGTAGCGTCTTACACGTGATAAAGAAAAAACAGTTTGATGCTCAAGCGTCGTCCAATGCAGTGTTTGTAGCACTACAGTGGCGCTGTCGCTCACGTCGGACAGCCTCGTAACCACAAGTGTGTTTGAATATCGTCGCTTGAGTTTGTCGCGCGCTGTCGCTCGCCGTTGTCGCCCAAGTAGAACAAGGCCTAATGGAATTGTGCGATACGCAGTATGATTCGCTTTTTTAAATGTTGGGATACACAAACTTTTACGTGATGACTGGTGTTTGAATTTGAATGGAGACTACGTAGAAAAATAGCCGAAGGTTCATTTAATTAGTAAACAAAATTTAGTTTCAGTATTTCTACTAATAATGTGTGCAGAAAAAAACGTTATTTACTATCCGGATAACCCACATAATTAACAACTTACTTTAATTCATGACGGGAAAGGTGTTAATTTAGCTCCCATGTAGAAAACTCTCATTATGTATGTTTTGAAATCTACCCTGCGATCCCATCCCTGATTTCTTATCCTTTCGCTAAAAGCTCGCTCTGGTTACGAAACTGTGAATCGCCTGTATTTCATACCACTTTCCAGCAGCACATCTCTCAGACGCAAGCGTCGGAGGAAGACAGTACCCAAAGCGGAGCATCTGCAGGAGGCGGGCCCAAGACGTTAATGAACTAATTCTTCGGGAGTGGCAGCCGTCTCAGCCACCCCTTCCTTCGTCCCCGCTGGTCACGTTCGCACGCCGCTATGACGTCACATTCCGCTCGCTGGTTTGTTCTGTACAGGAGGCCCTAGTAACAAAGGAGACTCGACCAGCGCAATATCTCAGGTTGAATAGTTACCCCCTTCCCACACGGGAAGTGCGGTTACAGTTATTTTTCCCCTGTCTTTACCTTCCCATCGATTTATCTTTTCGCCTCTCTTTCACCCACGGGTATTCCTGTTTCTCCGTTTCTCCTTACTTTATTTTGCTAATTCTGTGTATCCATTCGAGATGTAATTTTTACGAGTAAGTTGATTCGGTGGTTCATCACGTCATGCAATACACCCCCCGTCTTCCCTGTAGGTAGCGCTCAATTTAAGCCTCTCCCCATCCCATTTTCTCATCCCCTCTTGCGGGCCGCCTCCTTCTTCGCTCAAGACGTCCGTTATGAATAAGATATTCTGCTAATTACTGAAGATGGACAGGAGTCTTGTAGAAGCTATTGTATTGTATACGCGGAGCCCTGCCGAGTGAATTATCCACGCCGTATAATGCGGACCTGAGGTAGCTTGAGCGAAGACGCTGGGGGTGGGAATAGAACTACAATATTTGATTAAGTGGAAGAGGTATTGGACTAAGGTTTGTTGGAGTGGGTGGAATATTTCCTCGCGTAACACGCACTGTTTCTGTCTGAAGTACACAGAGAAGTCGTTTGCCACTTTATTGAAACATTAACGAGTCTTCAAACACTTTGTTCAACCTTGATTTCTATTTTGTATTTTGTAATTTACATCAGAGATATTTATTTTTATTTAATTAAAAATTTTGTAGTTTTAGCTAAAATTTCAATAAATTGTTTTCTTGTGCGTAATTATTTTCTACTTCGTCACATTGATGCCGTTTTGAAAATCTATTTCGGTAACATGCACGAGCGAATGTTGTTAGGGATGCTTCTAAAATTTCAATGCAAGGACAGTAATGATATGTGTGAAGTGTAGTTATATCAAATAAGGGATGAGAAAACGACAACCTCCAATGTGTAAGTCAAACTCCTGCCACTTATGTCTTACAGTTAGAAACAATGATATTCAAACAATACGTAGAAATAACAAAAGAAAGAAAGAAACAAGGAATCGCTGAATTAACAATCATTATATATGTTTCTTTTCAAATTTGATAAAAATATATGAGCATATAAAGAAAGTAAAAAGGATAAGAAGGTTTACTTAATCTGAATAATCAATTGCCTTTCTGAAGTTCATTTTTTATAGATTTTTTAGTGAGTTGTGGGGAGATCCAACAATACTTGCGTAGAATTATGTGCGCTAATAATAACGATAATTGGTAAGGAGTTTTGGTTCAAACAAATTCAATCTCCATGATTTCTTTATTCTAATTCAGATTGCCACTGATAACAGATATTGTGAAACACGACACTGGAAAATTAATGTTAACGGAGAGAAACGTCCTTAGATTCCTAATAAGATCCAGAATTTCTGAGAATTATTTTGATTTTCGGAAATAAGTATGAAAATAAGTATAAAATATGTTGAAATTTCCACTTCTACACTATAAACCGTTCAACTCATCGACATTGTTGTATTGAATTATTCCTAGAACTTCTTTTGTTCTAGAGTTGAAAATGATGTACGAGTAGTTGCCCTATGGCGACGCTGGGGACGCAGAAACCACTTTGAAGGCGGGGGTGGTAGCCCAAGGAGTTGCATCCATATTTCACGCACCGCACGCCGTCCCTTGAGGAACTCTAACATTGAGCTGCGGACTGGTGCTGGGGTATAATGTCAGTCATGGCGTACCCTCTATCCTCATCCTCTGCTGTCTCCCTCAGTGGGAATACGATGATGGAATAATTGTTTGGGATCTATGCGTATTCTCATAATAAAAAATTACGAAAATAGGAAAATTAACTGGTGTATTTCTTTGATCAAGAATAAGAAAGACGGAGGTTTCTGCAATATTGCCGAGGATAATTAATTCCATACTACTTCCATGCATTTTCGAATAATGACTGTTTTCATGCAAGTAAAAATAATAAAATAATTACTGACATTCAAATAGTTAAAAATACACTTCCCCTATATTGCCTTCCATATATTTCCCCAACTCCTCTATAATACCTCTGAATATGAGCACCTACAAGAAAACATTTTGTTTCAATGGAAGTGCGTGTTCATATGAAGTTATATTCACTTTTTTCACGACATCTACACGAGAATAGTACAAATTTAAAGAAATTAGTGTGATGATAGCAAGCTGCCGCTGATAGTGCAAAGGATTACATACCTCTTCATAACGACTCCTTGAACATGGAACCTATTGACAATACAGGATGCTCACATATTTTCAGTTGTCCAGATTCAATTATCTCAATTATTTGTTTATAAGGTATGGAAACGAATATAGAGAGGAAATTGAAAATGAAAATATTATTAAACAATGAAATAATTTATTTGAAAACAAAAGAAAGACATATCTAAAACAACATTACAGTAAACAGAAGAAATAATTAGATAGTTAAATTATGCCTTTAATAATTAGTTATCTAGCTTGTTCTTGCATTTAATATATTTTTCAGATTGAGAATTCATTATTTGTTGATTGTGTGGTGATTTAAATATCAATATTTGAAAGTAAAATGTTCGCATAGATTTAAATTTGTGCTCAATAAAAAAAACATAAGAAAAGATAGAAGCAGCATCTGTGGATGAAACTTATTTTCCTTCTGTAACACGAAAGACATTCCCTTTATTCCGAGATTAGAAGATGAAATAATTATATTATTATAATTAATTTTGTTCATAAATATACCATGCATTGTGCAATATGTGAGCATGAGTTAAAATTTGAATATGTCGTTGGATATAACTGAACGTTCTTGTAACTGCGATAACTTCATGAGGAAGTAATAAATGAGGGCGTTAGTTAATGACGTCACGGGAAATTTACAACTCGAATGAACAGAAATTAATTTACGTTAAAGAAGTGTGCACAGTAGACAATTTTTTAAACTCTCCATTTTATTACTGAATGAGAATGATCCCCAAAATATAAATATGTTTTGAGTAAAACTGTTAGCATACTGTATTTTCTTATTATCTCTCATTTAGCATCAAAGGAGTTTATTTTAGTTTTAATAAGTTTTTCAGAGATGTGTAATTTTGTTTTATATGGTTTCGTCTTCACAGCTTAAATGATCGTAAAAAATCGTCTTCCTTCGCCTCGTTCTGATTAGTATCAGGTCAGGGAGATCTTGTTTCAGAACTTATTTCAATATGTATGTGAGGAATACATGTCAATAAGCAACCACTCACCCTCTAGAGGAAGAGAAGCTCTTGTTGTGAAACGCAGCGAATGGATTATGAATTTTAATGAGTTTGTCTTGTTTCTCAAGACTTCTGTTGAAACATATTAGCGGCACGCTACTGCTCAATTTAGTGATTTTACGAAGACTTGTTTCTTTTTTTATCGTATTCTCGATTGTTATTTCGAGTAACAATATGGGTCTTTTGTAGTTACAGAAGATCACCGTTATCTTCAGTGCTTGTGGAACATATAACTGCAAAATATTCCCAGGGAAATGAATAAGAACGAGATATAATAAGTTAAAATTGCTTGTATCGTTTACTACAAATCATCTGTGTGATTCAGACATTTCATGTTGTTACAGGAGGGAACATTTCCCTGATATCGTGCTCCGTTCGTTTACGTAAATGACGAGGGTGAACAAGTACCTTATCAATAATATAACGGTTAAGAGTGTAACAGAGGTAACAATTACGTTACATGAGTCGCGTGATATAAATCCTTGCGTCGTGTAGCTGATCTACGTCTTTCTCCCTTTACATTTAGATGGCAGACGGAAACGATTTTTGTTTCTCGGATATTTTATCACCAAGGAGCACTCGGTATCTTCGGTCTACGAAAAATAGGTTGGAATACATTAACGAGGGGGGTGAGGGAACATTAAATTTGCCATTTCTGTTTTGTATGCACATTTTAATTTAATTTTTATTTAATTATATCGGCGTAGATTTCATCCAATGATTTCTAAATTGTCCTTAATGAATAATTACTATTGCAACTTTTGAATTTTGGTGCAAGTCAGAGGTTTTAGAGATTTCGGACCTAAGCACTGTCCCAAAAACATTCAAAGAACGAAAATGACTTCTAAATGTGTTGTAGTAGCATCTTGGAATGTACTACATTTACATGTAGACTGGATCATAGCTAAGGAAAATTCCCGCGTGATAGCCAAC
The DNA here is from genome assembly GCA_002313205.1 of Laupala kohalensis. Taxonomy (NCBI): domain Eukaryota; kingdom Metazoa; phylum Arthropoda; class Insecta; order Orthoptera; family Trigonidiidae; genus Laupala; species Laupala kohalensis. Next base: position 229,977 of record NNCF01126043.1, read on the forward strand.
GTAGTGCCGTAATACGTGAGACATAAGATCACGGGTCATCGCCCCAAGTAAGTCATTCATTGCATCCAGTTCATTTAATCATATTTTCCTAATTTGTTTCTTATCGATTGCTTGTTATATTCTCATTCAAAAGATGTAAATACTTTCATGATTTAAAGGAGAAATTGAATATTTATGACACAGTACAACGAGTATTAAAATTGTACAAAATTGAAGTTCCTATAAGACGTTGGAAAATACTTTTTGGTGTTCATCTCCTCTTCCTTTTCGCAAAATATGCCTTCCCCAGCGTCCTGACTATGACTCATAATCCCAGTGATATGGTATAAATATATTTACATACGAATATTAACTCTGTTTAGCCAGATAATTAGTGCCACGACAACATGAGTTATGATCATTAGTTTCAAGACGTTAGAGTAGAATTTCACAGCATAAACTTCACTCAAATTTTGAAGAGTTAAAATTAAAGGACATTTGATTGATAAAATGTGACATCAGATAGAACATTTATCCTCATCATTTGCAGATCCTTCTTCGTGTAAAATGTACACAATTCTTAATTTCCTCAAATATATGGAATGTTGTGGACCAATTTTGTTCCTGGATTCCAAAGCACCAATTTCTTCTATCGTCTTAGGATGAGTTCGGACTTTCTCCGCGCGGGGCAGCACCAGTATTACCCAGCATCCCTCAACCTCTTGCACCCCTTCCCAGGAGACCGCGCGCTGTCGGTCGTACGGTCGGCACTAAATGAAAATCGGTAAAATGGCGTCGTTACGACGCACACAAGCCTCCATTCTCGGCAGCGTTTAAATACTCTCCCTTCTCCTCCTCGTACCCTTCAGTCGTCTTGTCGTTCCTGCCCGCCGTCTTTCAGTTTCTTCGAGAGCCCGTCCGCCTGTCGCCTCAACGCTGAGAGGGAGGGGGGCAGCGGAAGGAAGGAAATTTGCTTGCAGTTTTATGCCCGTCCGCCTTAATTATTATGGGCCTTTCTGTTTTCATTCTCGACACAATTGTGTAACTCCGAACCGAAACCTGACTGAGCGAAAGCACTCGGCAATGAGAGGGTGGAAACGAGGATTGGAGCGATGGGTAGGGGTTGTGAAAAATGGGTTCTTTGTGGAAATCGTTGGTTTGTAGGCTTTGATTATGACACAGGTATTGTTTTAGTACGGAATTATTCAGTAGTTATTGGTCCTAAAACATTTTTGGAAAACCAAGATTTTCAACTTCATGTTGTTCGTAATTTTAATTATCAGAAGTATATTTCAATTTTATAATATTTGGAGTATTTGTTATGTAGCTCACCTGTTTCTCAGAACATCGAGTGGGATAAAAATATACTGAATAAATAAATAAATAAATAAATTTATTGTCAAAAAACAGTACAAACTGCGTATGACCACGTGGAGGAAAAAAAACTAATTTACTCTCCGGAAGCAAGCAAGGGACCATCCCATCAATTCCGATCAAGGGCCCTAAGGCAGAGGCGGATTCAAAAATTTCAGCAAAAGTTCCTAGATAAGATAAAAAGTTGGCTGCGAGTTATAATACTAATAGAATGTCAATATGTTTGTAATTTTAAGCAAAAAATTACATGTACAAGTTATTATCGAACTATAGATTATTCTGAGTATAGTGTTTAAAAATCATAAGAATTGAAATAACACTAAATTCACGATTTATTGTTACAATAAACACGCCCCTAGACAAAGCCTAGAGAACCTGTATGATAAATCCGCCTCTACCAGAAGGAAAAACGGAGAAAAACCCGGGCCAGGATGGGGCTACAGAATTTATGTACACAACCGTGCCAAAGTTGAGTACACATAAAAATAAATTAATATAAATAAATTAATAGATAATATAAATAGATAATAGATAATAAATTAATAGATAATAAATTAATATAAATAAATTAATACTGTAACTCCGTTTTATAAGAGACAAATAAATGTCTTTCATATGTTATATATGTGGAACTACACGGCGTTGTCTAGAATTTGAAAAAAAAACTTAAAACAATCATTACTGTATATTCAAAATGTAAATACAATTCAGCACTAAAACATAAAAATTAAAAATATTTATTTTCACTGTTGAACAAACATGCAAAAAATTACATCATCATTCAAAGAAAAGTGAATGAGAATTGATATATTTTTCCTTGCAGAGGGTATTAACACACCTGTCAACAGGTCTGTTTTTAATTATGGTATGTTGCATGAAAATGGGAGACGGGACCGAGATTCCAACTCGGGACCTTGAGCTTAGCGCGCTCGTGCGCTTCCCAACTGCACCATCCCGTTCGCCTCTCGGGCCAGTCTCCCATTTACATTCAACTTACAAGACCCAAAGAGATTTCTAGGTCTGTTTTTGTAGTTCATTTTGCCCAGTGTTGCCCGTGTTTCTAATTTTAAATTCATATGCTAAATTCCATATTTCTCTACTTCCGCGATATTAAAGTTTATCTTTTGTTGGTTTCCAAAATTATATACCACGAAGGACATCTACAAAAATATACACAGTATTGTATTCTATATCTATAAAAACGAAATACCTCTCACTGATTAACTAAACATCAAATATCAGAAACTACGAAGTTTATAAACTTGAAATTTGGCAGGTATATTTCTCTTAGGAAGTAGACATCCGCTAAGAACGGATTTTCTAAAAATACTCCCCTAAGGGGGTGAAATGGGGGTTGGAATGTTTTATACGTGTGATCCACCATAACTTTGGAGTGCCTGGTGTAATTTCAGCCAAACTTGATACACAGATGACTGACTATATGGCAACAAGCACTATGGGGGTAAAACATTCCTAGGGAAGGGGTGAGAAGGAGATGACATGTAAAAATCCGATATTAGATTCGAAACCATACTTTTCCGAGCCGTTGAGATGGATAAGAGCGTCTCCGGTGTTTTGTAAGTAAACAATCAGTCCACATTGCAGATAATATACCACTAGCATTCCTGAGGAAGGGGTGGTAATGAAGTGCAGGTAAACATAATTAAAAAAGCGACCGATCTTCGTGTTGAATAAATCATTTTTGGGATCGCTGAACTTAAGTGACACCCCCATTGACAGATTATTCCATATAAGAAATAAACTCCCTTTGTGTGGGGGGTGATAAGATGTAAAATAATAGAAAGTGACCGATATTAGTGTTGAGATCGTAGTTTTCGGGGACGCTGAAATGAATAGTGACACTCTCAAAGACACCAAAGTTCACAAACAGCCCATATAAACTCCAGCACCCCTAGGGAAGTAGATGCCATAAAAATAACAAACATCACATAGCAATGACGAGTCCATAATTTTGGGCGTCGCCGAGTTGTGGTGAAATCCCGATATCGAATATGTCTGAACTCAGCCATCATGAAACAAACCCCACTTGCGCCCCTTGGTTTGAGGGAGGGGTCTGAAAATGGGTTTATGGAAAAAATAATTAAAAACTAATATTAATTTAAAAATGTATCGAACACATAGTTTTAAATATTATGGAATGTTTAATCTATCGATGCCGTTAAGTTTAAGTTGACATCATACAGGAGCACGGTATCCTTAAGATCTGGGGGTGGGAAAGGCGTGACGTAAAAATAACGTAAAAAGACTGATATTAGGGTCGAGTCTATAGTTTTTGTGTGTTCTGAGATGAATAATCGTATTTCCAATGACATTATGTACCCTTCCGACCAAATAAAATGCACGACGTCCCTAGAGATGCGTTGAGAAGAACGTGACACAAAAGAATTCTCAAATGTCCGCTAAGAAAGAATTTTTTTAAAAATTACCGCCAAGGGTGTGAAATAAATGTTTTCAGAATTCTATTTTTTTTAAACATTAGTGAAAATAAGGGATTGAGGGCACACACCAATACTATCAAACCTCCGACATTCATGGATAACATTCTCAGTGGATACCAATGAGGATGTGAGAAAAAATAAAAATTGGACGCGTATTACAGAATTCACGCTGGTACTCAGCTAGTATGTACATAATTACGAATTATTTTAAAATTCAGACAGAAGGAAAATACACTTAACTCTGGAAGCTTAATGAACAAAATGCATAGTTAAGCCTTCTGAATTCTTTGGTTTTCATTTCACTTTTAGGTGAAAATTATGTATACGTTCAGTGGATAATCCATCTCTCGTAATGCAATCGATCTCTAGCGGACACATTACTAAGCTTCACAGTCAAGAATCATGTGAGTAAAGATTCATATCTACTGATTGGCAATTAATTTTAATTGCTTTTCTGATCATGTAGTCCATCAATATTAACCATACTTCGCATTTTCATTGCAATAACCAGTAAGAAGAGTCCTTTGAAATTTCTAATAATTTCATTCATTACTTTTTTTCCGATTTCCACGCAACAGTCATTCTAAATAATTTACGTTTATTAGTATAGGCTACTAGATGATTACCTGGCGTTGCCCGGGATGTTTTTAGTCTAATTTTTTATTCAGGAAAAAATGAAATCTATCTATATTGTACGAAGGTGAACTCAAAAGTAAGGTTCCCTTTTTTTTAGAAATGGAAAAAAATATTTATTTTCATAGTAATTTACATGGTTGTAAAGCTTAAACATTGAGATATTTTTCAACATAGTCTCCACTTCTGTCCAAGCATTTTGGGAGACGGTGCTCCAACGTTTGTATCCCCATCTCACAGAACACCTCCGCCGACACGTTGAGAAAGCGAGTAACCTCTTCTTTGACTTCATCATGCGTCCGGAAGCGTAGTCGACCCAAGTGTTCCTTCAATTTCGGGAGCAAGTAGTAATCACTAGGGGTAAGGTCCGAACTATGGGGGTGGGGTGGGGGTAGTGAAAGTCCAACCAAATCCTTTCAGTAGGTCCTGGGTTTGTCGAGAGACGTGGGGTCGAGCGTTATCCTGAAGAAACGTGACTCCTTTGCTCAGATCCTCTATCCGACTGTTTGTTTTCTTAGTGTGTCACAATACCTGTCTGAGTTTATCGTCGTTCCCGGAGGTACAAAGTCAATCAATAAAATTCCTTTACGGTCCCAAAACACAGTAGCCATCACTTTGCCAGCAGACTGCGTTTGTTTAAACTTCTTTGGCGTCATTCATGTGATTCTTGTTTTCTTTCGGGTGTGAAATGAAACACTCACGTTTCGTCACCCGTAACAACTGAGTCCAATGATTCTTCTCTCTTGTCTTGATATCGTTGCAGAAAGTGGCGGGCAATATCGACACGTTGCCGCTTGAGGTCTTCTGTAAGCATTCGCTGGACCCACCGCGCGCACACCTTGTGATACCCCAATTTTTCAGAAAAAATTCTCAGAACTGAGCTAGCGGAAATCTCGGAAACCCGAAGATGATGGTTATCCTTCGATCTTCGAGCAGTAGTCACTCGACCTACTTGACAGTCTTCCGCTCCGTTCTTCATCGTGAATGTCCGTGCGTCCAGTGTTACGTTCTTTTTACCAGAAATCAGTACTTCATTTCCAAAAATATATCCACTCTTATGAACTACATAAACGTCTTACGTGTACATAACTTCGGCTCTCCAACAAGCTAACTTTGGCACTTCTCCAACTCTTCATGTTTTTCTTCTTTCTTATTTTATTTGCTCCTTTCGTTTTATTTTTGATATCAATTAACTATAAGGTAATTAACTATATCGGGTTCTACTTTTTCAACGATTTTGTTCGAACCTTAACATTTACTTCAATGAACTTCACATCAGTTGCTCCATTTGCAGCCGTTGAAGTCACGTATAATGGCAAGTCGTACTTCAATTTACATCGATGTGCGATTTGACTTAACGAGCAGTCTTAATTATCTCCGTAGATTAATATTACCTGAAACAATAGCTATGAAAATATGGAAAGGGTATACGCAACTGACTTTGAATTTTTCTAACCTTAAGTAGAAATTTCATTCTCGCAACTCCACTTCAAATACCAAATTCAATATATGCTCTTTGCTACTTCAGTGTTTAGTTAATTTTCCAATTAAATGCCTCGAGAATGATTGTCTTTTTGTGTTGGTAATCAATCTATATAAAATGTATGTTTGTATGTGTGTATAGTTCACCATAAATTTGGAATGCCTGGAGATATTTCAATCCAACTTGACACCCAGATAAGTGACTGTACGGTAAAAAGCAGTGCAAAGACACTCGCAGTTCGCTTTGGAAGGGGGTGACAGAATGATCGAAAACGATCTATATTAATATTGAAAACATACTGCTGCTTAAGTTCACGGTCAGCACACATGGTGGATAGTACACCCCTGCCACCCCGTGGTTAGGGAGTGGGAATAGGTATGGAAAACGATACATTTCAGTAATATTTTTCTTGTACTTCCTTTATTAGAAATATATGGGATAATGTTTTTTGTGCTCATACATTGC
>NNCF01126043.1:236562-249225 GCA_002313205.1 Laupala kohalensis
TATATATATATATAGGAAAAAATAAAAAAGTACACGTTAGATTTTTTTGAGTTTTAAATGACTCTTCTCATAATATTTCGCAAGACTTTTTGGATATTATTTGGATACTTTTTGAGTGTGTGTTTTCGTTATTGTATATGCTCATAAATGTAAAAAAAGGCCATTTTTATTCGTATTCAAACCTTTTTCATTTCAAACCATTTTTTTATTGCTAAGATTCCAATATGAAATAGCTTTACTTTTTAAACGTTAAATAACATTCCTCATTAAAGGAGAGGGTACTTGAAACTCACATCTCTTGTAGAACATGAGAAAATTCATTTTGGCTGTAACAAGATACATATTGCAGCATATGCGACGTGAGTAACTTTCTTAATTGCCGAGCTTCGAATGACTCCTTAGATAATTGCCTTGTTACTTTGTGCTGTACTAAACGTCTGTATGTTTATGTGCATTATGATGAAACTCATGTGCGACGAAGAACGAATGTAATTAAACATCTGACTAATATTACGCATAGATTTCGAAATGTAAGAAAGAGTTTTTTCACAAAATTCGGGAATTTAAATTGATAACCGAAGAATCTGTTCAAATCAAAATATGAGTCTTGATCCTGGGTCGGTTTTAATATTTAGAATATCTCATTAAAATCGCTCCAAAAATTAGGAAAAACTAGTGGTGCAAAACCATTGCACACACTTTCTCATATACTTTTCTCCATCTGCAGCATAGAGTGACAAAAAATATCGTAAAAGTGTTATGTAAAAGTAATTTCGTTGTAGACAGTTTATTCACACTGTTAAATATTATACAACCACACAGGGCACAGAGCTAGTGACCATGCGGAACGGGCGTAACCCAGCTAAGGCGTCGGCACAGGCTCCCTCGCCGCACCGCGCCGGTCAGCTGTCCTGACGCGCAACCGGGGATTAGGTCTCCCCGTAATTTTTTTTCATTTACTTTTAATACATTTCACACAGATTGGTACATTCTCATTCAGCCATATATAAGCTAAATATTATTCAATCTCTTTTAAACCGTAAACTATTGTGTAATTGCAGCAGACAGAAATTATTTTACTGCCTTTATATCAAGCTTTCAAGTGAAATACCGCTAATGTGGATGTAATGCATATTAATTCTACTTTACGTACAGAAAATTTAAGCAAAATCGTTGGACCAGTTTTTGAAGAATATTCAAAAAAGTACTTTGACCTTCATGTGAAGTGCCCTTTGTGTTCAAGTAAAAAGAAAATTGAAAGCATGTGCATATGTCAGAAGTAAATTCTACCCTAATACGAAAAATGAAAACAAAATATTTTTCCGTTCGGTCAGGAGTGCTGCGCACAGACGGACGGGCAGACAGACGGACGGATCGGACGGATGTTCAGTCAAAAACAACTTTTTTGGAATCAGGGGTCACCAAAATGGATATTTCCGCAAAAATCTCGTTTTCGATTTTTTTTCACGATTACAATACTTTCTATATACTATGTATGTGAGACAGTAAAATATATGTTCCAGTTTTGAAGTATTCTGCGAATAGAAATAATTATGAATTTTCATTTCTGATCTATTGGGTCTGATTTGGATATATTTGAATAGTATTTATTTTGATTATAATGCAGAAAACGTGAATTATTTGTGCTAGCAGAATCTATTTCTCACCAATGATAAATGGGTTTCAGGTGTAATTTTTTTGGCAAACCTTCCTTCTTTATTTTTTGTATATTGTACTGAAATAATTAAAATATTTTATTATGTATTTAGTGTTAATTATTCTCTAAATAAGAATATATGTATATTCTATTCTATATTAAACTATGTTCTATTGTTTGAATAATATGAATGTCTGTAATATTTCTACTTTTACAATTTAATTTAATTTCTATACCATACAATTTTTTAAACCATCATATCATCTTACATTTTTTAACGTATTAGTGTACACTTTTCTAATAACTAAGACATTAATGAAACACATCTTTTGATTCCAATTAAATAAAGACGTTTATATATTAATAAAGTAACAAGAATGGTTTCTGTTTTTTTAACTAAGATGTTTTTAATTTACGGTTCTTTAATTAGATGTTGTATAACTTAGGTTATTAATCAACTCTTTTGGGTCCCTGTCGGCTAAACAATTTTGTGGCATATTTCTTCGTTCGTGAATAGTTTCATTCTTAGTTATTAGGAATTTTGTTTTCATTTCAGAGGCCTACTTATAGTAGTATTCCCGAAAGAATAATATCCTTCTCATATATTTTCCTCATTGACGTTTTACTCAAATTTCCAAAATCATAAGAAATACATAAGTAAAATCAGTATTATACACAATGATATTGAGGGAAAATATTCCACCGCAAACATCGCTTTATAGACATAACCTCTAATTTCTTCCAAGTACGCACTTCCATACAAATACTCGTATTTTCCAAGACACATGATCGCATTTTCGAACCCCTTTTTTCCTCCCTTCTTATACACGCACCCCAAAACAGCTCCTAAGATTCCGCGAACCTTATTCCGCGTCCTTCCAACCCTTTTTTGCTTTTCCCCAACCCTTCGGCAACGAATAAACCTGGCCAGAATCTTCTTCCCCAATTACGAGTTCGAATTGAAAGACGCCCAACCCTTTGGCACAGAGCGGGTGCGTTCCATTGAACTCCCTTCGCGAACGCCCACCGCTCGGTCAGCATCCTTCGTCGTATCCCTCCCCCGTGCCCCCTCTACCACCGACTTGCGGACCCTCTTCGAAATCATCGCATTTTAATATCGTGTTCCATCGAGGACTGCGTAATTAGAATCAGTAATATTCGCGAGCCGGGCGAGTGGACTAAGGCATTATACAGATATTCTTCGCTCTCCCCACCATTTCTTCCCCCTCCCGTTTTTTCTTCTTTACTTTTTTTAGTCTTCCCGGGCATGCCGGCCCCTCGAGCTGTCTTCTGTTTAATATGAAGAGCGACTCGCAGGCGACCGGTCGGGCTGAACCATAGCGACGCTAATCCCATCTGTCGGTCCTTGCCTGAAGCTCGGTATAGACAGTAAGTAAAGGGTTAAAACTCTAAGACGGTGAGGAGTGGTGGCGGGGGTTGGGAGAGCCGGGTGCTGGAGGTGAGGGCGAGAGAGGACGCTTTCTTCCAGGGGAGGAAAGAAGAGCGTGGAAAAGGAATAGGGGCTGTGGGCGGGGGTGGAAGCTTAAAGCGTCTTCTTAAATGGAAAGATTATCCAGAAGAAGCAAGGCTGCACGGTGTGGAGTCGATCAATAAGAGAAGTACAGAGGCGACGTTGGTTCTGCGTGTGCTTTTGAATAAGTTTTGTGACGGGTGACGCTTTCCAAATTACAGGGTTCCTTCTCACCGTCTAATACGCCACAACGCAACACAATGGAAACCTGATTTGTTATATAGACTCACGAGTTGATAACCCTGATGATATAGTTAAAATAATAGAATATACCAATAACGCGAACGATAAAGACACCCATTAAAAATGGAATATCAATAAAACCGAAGATCTGTTTCTAGACATTTAAATTTTTCATAATAAACTAATATAATTTGTAACATAGTTCATCAGGTAGAGTCAAAATAGCGAAATTTTACGCTCTTAAAATTTGAATTATAAAAAAGATCCTTTTTTAGGGGTTGGTTGCGTTACAAAAAGCACCTACTGGCGAAATTTCTTGTTTCTAGCTTTGTTAGAGTATTTGCGATGATAAATGAGTCAGTCATTCAATTAAGTTAATCTAGTTTATATATTGAATCATAATATAGTTTGATATATTTGTTATACTTCTAAAGATTTCAGAGGTCCGAGAAGTTTTATAAATATCTCTATATTCATTCCGAAAAAAGTTTAAGCGTCTTCTTTCGGAAAAGAAAAAAAAATGGCACGGAGTCTGAGATACCTTCCTTTTATGAGCATTCCCAATATGGTGGTCAGGTTTTCTACCAGTGGGAAGATGAAACTGCCTTTGAAATATTCATCGAACACTGTTTTAATATTTATAACTCTTGAACAATTATTTGAATTGATTTTATAATAGTGGAGACCATATATCCGAACATCACTTGAAATTGTAAAGCTGTGTTACCTTTTATTGGTTGGTGTATTTTCCTCTGGGACTGATCGGATTTCGATATTTTGTCTGCGAATGCTTTTAGGCTGAAACATTGTCTTGATGTTTCAATACTACAAATTCTCTTTTTTTTTAGCATTGCTCAATTCGTTTTCAATATATAGCATTCTTCTTCAGTCTAGCAGTTGATGGAGAATTGTATAAAATTTTGATTTTTCATGTTCTTACGGCTGCGGACCTTTGCCCTACTTATCATATGGACGGAGATGGATGGATGATACTAGTATAGAGTGAATACTATTGGATAAAATTACATTCACAAATATTTGAAAATCAATTTTAAAAAATCATTCATCGCTTACCTTTTGAATTATAATTATCGGCAGACTCATCTTTTCATTACATAAATTACGTGAAACACTCTTATACATTTAAGAAATATAATACTTAAAATTAGCTTCTATTTGGTAATAATGAATTTATTGTCAAAAAAGCAGTACAAATTGCGTATGACCACGTGGAGAACAATAAACTAATTTACTCTCCGGAAGCAAGCCAGGGTCCATTCCATCAATTCCGATCAAGGGTCCTACGGCCGAGGCGGATTAAAAAATTTCAGCAAAAGTTCCTAGATTAGATAAAAAGTTAGCTGCGAGTTATAATACTCATAGAATGTCAATATGTTTGTAATTTAACGCAAAAAAATTACATGTACAAATTATTATCGAACTACAGATTATTCTGAGTATAGTGTTTAAAAACCATAAGAATTGAAATAACACTAAATTCACGATTTATTGCTACAATAAACACGCTCCTAGGCAAAGCCTAGAGAACCTGTATAAGAAATCCGCCTCTACCCGAAGGAAAACCGGAGCAAAACCCTGGCCAGGATGGGTACGTATCTATATCATCTTAGAATATTTATTTTACCTTATGTATTTATATTTTACCTTACCTTAGGTAGGTGTTTTTCTCTCGTGCTAATAGACAATTTTCTATTCCAATTGGAGATGTAAAATGTTGAATTTCTTTTCTAAGAAGAGAGCGATGTGAAATAAATTCGCGAAAAGTCTTTTGCAATACTCAGAGTATTGCTGTAAATGAATGCAACGTACTAAGAGAAAGAACGATAAGTATTTGACAAATTTATCTACTATCTTAAACAAATATTATTACATCACGTTTTCATTATTTTAATTTTCTTGCATCTTGTTGAAAGATGTTGATTATAAATATTGTTTTGTTAAATGTTTATTTTTTTAGTACATTGTATGGGCATATTCATTCAAATATTTAGATTGATAATTTTTTACAATTGTTATAAATTTGCTATTGTTGATGTAATATAAACAACAGATATTTGAAAATTAAAAAAAAATTGTGAATTAATAAATAACATTTTGAAGCAGACAATATATGCGTTAAAAGGTCGTTATTTATTAATTCATATATAACTATGCAGACTAAGATGAACGTTTTGATATCGTCAACTATTTTTCTCTATTTAGAAAAGGTGAATCCATTTTTCAGTGAATAAAATTTCTTCTTTTCGTATTATTATAAGAACTTGCTTTGAAATACGGCGCATTATTTTATTCCTTGGATTTAATATGAAAATCATAATTGTTATACTCCATATACTAATCTAGGAGTGACTTCATGTTCCTCTTTCTAGGAGTGACCATATGTAGTGATAATAGGATCGTTGTACATTTTAAACTAGAGAAGCCAGAACATTGAGAACATACCAGAGTAATTTATCTTTGACAACACATTGACTAACGGTAAAAGTCTGTTCATTAGTTGTCAAACCGATCCTTTTCACCGATGACTGGTCTCTTGGGAAGACATAACTACTTCAAAATTATTTTCGTTGAGGAATCATATTACTGGTTATTTAGTCCCAGTTATCCGCCGGGTAGAACTAGCGCAATAGAATTAAAGCACGGAATATTAAAAAAAAGGTATTAACAAATGCAATTACATGATTTAAATTTTAAAAAATCTGGAGTGTACCCAAATCAACTTTCCAATTACAATTCATAACAGAAATTCGTAGCACTAAAAACCCTACAAACAATAAATATTTAAGTATTTAAACTTTAAAAAAATCGTAATATATTACAGTAATTAAACAAGATAACGTACTTGAAAAATCAATTGGTTTTAAAATATTTATCATCACATTGGTAAACTCCAAAACACCATAAACGCACTTTCAAGTAGAGAGAGCATGAATTATCTTCCACATTAAACTCTTTACAATAGCCTGAACGGCAGATTTAAAATAAGCGCTTCCAAGATTTTTTTTGACCGCTTGCAATACTTTCGTTACTATGTATTTGGAAAGTAATAAATTTTCGCTGTATCTCGAAAACGGTGCAATGTACAAGGATGCGGTTTGGCAATCTGTACTCGGAATAAAGAGACCCATCAAAATGCTCTTATGCATATTTTCAAAATTTTGAAATTTAAGAAATCGGAAGTGGAGGCTTCTATTCCTATTCATTCAAAATCAAATCTCCAATTTGGTTTCGATGCATCAATTTGTTCGTGAGTTATCGCGGGAACAAAATTCTTAAAATACACAGTCACATACACAGATACAACATTGGACATCATCGCCAAAATTTGAAAATTCGCTCTCCTGGATCCAATTCGCAAAAATCCGAAGAGATTTCAAAAACTATTTTCGACCTAATACAATACTTTCCTCACACACTGTGTAATTGGAAAGTAAAAACATACTTCACCGACAATTTAAATGAAAAAATTGCAATAATTGATGGTGAAATACATTACATTTTACGGGAAAATAATTACTTTCAAAAATAGACTGATTTTAAATAACTTATATATCAGACGTTTAGTTTAATTTGTAGAAAAATTCCTGTTACTAAAAATTCACAAATACGTCCGTACTTCACATAAGAGTGACAATCAATTCAAAAACACATTAAATATTTTACAATTTAGAACATAAAAAGCGTAACAATGTTTATACCATGTCGACAAGGGAATAAAGACAATGTGTTTTTGAATAGATGTTTGCGTTACGTGAAGTCCATTTTGATTTGTGAATTTTAAAACCAATCTGTATTCTAATCTCTATTGATAGTCTTCAACTCACCTCTGATAAATGTTGTTGTATTGATCGATAATTATAACATTTCTATTGTTAATTATTTATCTCATTGAGAATATTGTTGGTTTGTCTTGTGTAGAGAGAAGTCAGATTATCCTTATGAGAAATTATGTGAGAATAAATAATTCTGCGTGATATAGCTTATGCAATGTAGCACATTCGTGAACACTTTTTGGGAAAGAGCACTTTTTACTTGATGCAGAAGAGAATATTGACTACTACCCAATGATATGGATGATCATCAGTCAATTAACGACTTATATCCATGATAATAAATATGTCCCTTTCTGCTGCTAACTCGTCATTTCATTGTACGATTTCAATCTTTATATGCCTAACGTGAAATCGTTCGCTCTACGAACAATCTGGGACTAACTATACTGTGTTCACTAACTGATGTCGTGACTATCATGAGATAACTTCCACTTACTTGTGCCATGCTCCTTCCTTTCTCTTTTCTGACCTCCCTTGGTCACCTCTTGTTCTTTTCGATCCCGATGCTTTCAAGGCTAGGGTATCTTTAATTTTCCTCGTCCCTCTCATTTTTTGTTCTACCCCTCATTCTTGTCCCCCCTCATTTCCCCCCCCTCCATTTGATGTTTTGATGTATGTTGTGAGATATGTTTTGGTGTGTTGTAGATCAGGAGGGTTTTTAGTGGGTATGGTTGAGTCATTCGGCGAGTCCCACACGCGGGGAGAGTCATGTTGTCTCTCCCTAGTGCGTAACTGCATTCTCCCTACCTGTACAAGTTTTTCGGGCTCCAATGGCCTTTGATGTCGACATGAGCCGTAAAGCCCCACAAAAAAATGAGATGCCATAACTGACGGTTGGAACATTTTTTACTTTTTTTGCAAAGTCGTATCTAGTTTGTAATGTTTTTCTCATCTTTCATCGCCACAAAGTGTTTGTAATTACTCATTTATTTTGTTTTCCTTTACACATTAATTATTGTGTGCCGCAAGTGATTATTAGAGGAGAGAGTGTATGTAAACAAAGTATTGCCAATATTTTACGTTGTTTAATAGTTATGAAGTTGTGTGACGGCGCAATGAATATTTGAAAGATCACATTACGCAACTGCTATATGCCTAAAAATTACTTTATATTATATTCGCCAGAGCTATTGACAGAAAGAAGACCAAATTAAATCACAAAGACACCAGCTTGCGAAAAAGTTTAAGTAAACTTGTAATTAGGTTTGATCATTGACAATGAAGATCAGATGTTAATTATTAAATAGTGTTGCGTGTGAATGTTCAAGAACACTCTTAAGTGTAGTAAACTAAGTTATGCTCTTTGTGTTAAGCCATGTATTAGAAGTCTGGAGTAAATGGTAACGTAATCTTAATTAGCAATTTTGTACATACAAACTCTTGTAATATATATTATGCTTTGACTGCACACATAACATTTACAGTAATTTTGGTTTCAAATATTTTATATTTACTTCGAACAAACTATTCGTGTCATAGTCTCACTGTGGTAATTGTGAAAAACTTCCTTGAACCCTAGATGATCTGAAAAATTGGGGACAGTCTGCTCCAAAGTGCTATTTCCCACAAGTCCCCATTTTTACATCGCTCTGTAATAAATAATTATTCCATTTTTTTTACAGTTGTGCCAGTCAATTTTGCATGCTGCAACGTTTTGTGTTTATCATAAATTTCAGATCGATACATATTACCACTATTTTAGCTTACATTAACTAATTATGTGGATTCCAAACTAGTATTTCCTCCCTGGTCATTCTAGCCAGTGCTGTGATTTTAAAAAATATTTCACTGTCTAATAGTACCTGAATAATAGTAGTAAAGTGAAAAATAGTTATTTTAAGCACTGTCCATTCAGTCTTATCTGGCGTTACAAACCTATGTGGGTCTTGTACTGTTCAATTATTTTTCTCTTCCTCGTATTCTTAGCAATATTTGTTCAGTTTCTTACTCCAGTTTCTTTATTGTCCTGGAGTAAGCCTACTTTATCCTCCCATCTCTTTTTTGTATTCCTCTATTACGTGACCCTGTATATTTTCATTTGTTTATATGTTAGGATTTCGTCATTCTCTTTTAATTCCTGCTAATGTTCTAAACATTCTTTCTTTGACTATATCTCAATTCAATTTCGAATTTATTTCCTATTTCTTCTCCTATTTCTTCATAATTCAGTTGGGTGTTGCAGTACAAAACAGTCACATAAATAGACGAACAACTCCACGAATAAGTAATCGAGGACGATGAAAGACTGCCGCGCAGCAATGTGATACATGTCGTCGAAGGGAGTCAACCGGACGGACGTCCATCGTCAGCAATTAGCGTAATATGAAATTCGCGAACTGAAGTGCCTCTTGCAATGTTCTTTAATTTTGTAAATATACTTACAAATTAAAATTTAGCATTAACACGAGAGAGACGTAAATGATGCATACCGTGTAAACAAAATTTAATTATTTTATCTCGTATTGTTGTAATAAAATGTTTAATGTGAAAGATATGATGTAATATTTAATGAGAAAGATGTCTTGAGAAATGACACGAGAAAGTTACAAAGTATGTAAGCCTGTTATTATTTGACAAGTTTGTTTCATTTGTAACCAGTGAGGTACGGACCATGCCGAGAGAAATTGCCGTTGAAATTTTCACAAGTATTCGTGCGTACTGCAGTATTAATCTCTATGTATCTTCTTAATGTATGGAGTGTCCCGGGTGTGTGTATATATATCTTTTATACAAATCTACAGTTTTAAACCGAGCATGATGAAAATTTGCACACTTCAGTTTCAAAACACTGAATATAGCATTTTGTACTTCAGATTTTCATTAATTTCTTATTTTCGGTTTTTCGGTATACCTCACGAACTGATTCAGATATCAACTTGATTTTTGTACCTCAACATTGCTAATTTAAATATCTAGAAACGGGATTTTGGATATTTAACTTTATTGTGAGTGTGCGGGATTGAATAGTTTTCACGCTTTCTTTGTTTTCAGTCCGAAGTCCTATGGGCTCTAATGACCTCAATGTTGACGAGCCCTAAAGCCCCACAAAAACAAAAAAAAACAAAAACCGAAGTCCTTTATAAGAATTCACTCTCTCGCAAGTTTTGTTCATTGTTGCATAGAGGCTCGGTCGGTGTGGAAATCTTGGTTTTTCGTACACTCATTTAAACGACCATAATTAACCTAGCATTCGTGACGGAACAAAAGAATCTTAACTATGCGTTTTGTTTATTAATGTTTTGTTGTAAATTGTAGTTTCTTTCTTCCTGGATCTTAAAATAATTCGTAATTAGGTACATACTAGCATATGATACTGAAAATTCTTAGTGTTTTTATAGGTCTTCTTCGTGGTATTCAGTTTTTGAAATTAAGAAAAGTGAAAATTTTACAATACGAAAGAAGAAAAATGCGGGAATTAACTTATCAATTTAGAATATAATACAAGAACCCAGGGTAGCTCCTGGTAAAATGAACTAAAAAATTACAGACTTGTTGACAGGTGTTTTAATACCAGATTGTCCAGAAATAATTTGGTTTTTTCTTTCAACCCCCGAGCAACGCCGGCTAGTTCTGTTAGTTCACAAATAATATTATAGTTTATACTGAAGTGAGAACAATAAAAGAAATTATTTTCTTAATCATTAAAATGTAGCCAAAATTCCTATTTTTAGACGTTTAAAAACATTTGTTTATGTGAAATAATTTTGTTACAATATAGTATGACAATTATTAGAAAGTTACTTGTTATAACTCATTAAGGTTTTTTAGTTTATACTCATTATTCCCTTTCAAATAATATTTCTTAATTAATAAATAAAGTGGTACCATTGTTTTGGACATACCTGATTATTTAGATTTTCAATTTCAAATATTGCATTGCATTTGGTACTTAAGTCTAGGTAAATATTTTCCACATTTTTTCGAAAACACGACAAAAGCACGACGTTTTGTAATTTTTTAAGTGCTATATGATAAAAAATTTATTTCATCATATATGCAGTCAATAAAACATTTGTTCTACATAAGGTCTGTTCATCATGAAAGCCATGTTTATCCATATCTTTTTAAAATTTCTGTTTATAATTTCTTGGAACTTTATCCCCCATAAAGTGGTCACTGACTATTTCTATTAATACCTCGTCCTTCGCGGAATGAGGCAAGCGTGTTGAAATTTGGTGAAATTCTATTCTACTGCGCGGCTCATGACGTTCTATTCGTTCGAAAGCACTTGGCGTATTGCGGCGGGAGTTGGAGTTGGAATTGGAATTGGAATTGGAGTTGGAATTGGAGTTGGAATTGGAGTTGGAATTGGAGTTGGAATTGGAGTTGGAGTTGCGCTCCGCGGGGAAACGACAGCGTTACTTCGGCAAAGAGAAAGCGAGAGTGGATTTTAACCATTCGATTCCAGAAGCTGACACCTTCGAGGTCTAATTTGATGTGAACGGACTGTTCGACGTATTGATTCCGTTATGAGGGACAATTGAAGAATCGCAATAGCATCTAGTGGACATCAGTTTCGGAACAGAATATGTAATTACTATTACCTTGCCTGACAAATTACCATTAAATTTGTGTTAGTTCCTGAAATTCATCAAGAGGTGACTCCTTGGTTTCTGGAGACACCAAAAACATTCGTTATCCGTGGATCGGAAGCTAATTGCGCGAGAGCAAGAATGAATGGGTCATACGTCGAAAAATTTTGTGTAGTTGTGAGGATGTCAATGTTATGTGACAATGGCTTTTACTTTATTTACTTTGCACTATATCCCCATGAAGGTTGTTTTTGAAACGTATGTAATATAGTGTGAGTTTTGAATAATTTAGGGATTAATTGTGAAATTTAAAAGAAAGAGTATTTAAGTTTAAAAGGAAAAGTTCGTTGGAGGTCAGCGAAGGACCGTGGGTGCGGTACGAGGCTGGCTCAGGCTGCGTCGGCGGGTCTTTCATGTCGAGCAAAATTTATTAGGGTTTAGAAATCGCAGGCTGGCGAGGGGATGAGGGAAAAGAAATACCCTCTGTAACAAACCCCAGATGTGCAGAAACTAGCAACATGTACAAACTTGCTAGAAAAATCGTTAAAAGCCATAGCGTCGTCGAGAACGTTCCAGAAATCCGTTGAAGATTTTTTAAAAGGTTCCAATGAGAGTCAGGGCGTGAGAGAGGGAAACCATTTAGGCATTGGGGGCTGTCAGTCACGTGACATTCAAAATTTTAAAGATTTTCGGAAAAAAGAAGGGATAGAGCCCATTTAAGGCAGAACACTCAAAATTTCGTTCTCTGATACCAGATTTCGCTCTGATACCAGATTTCGCTCAGATACCAGATTTCGCTCAGATACCAGATTTCGCGCAGATACCAGATTTCGCGCTCATACCAGATTTCGCGCTCGTACCAGTTTTTACTCAGACGTATTTCGCGCTGATACCAGATTTCAGTCG
>NNCF01126043.1:249549-292599 GCA_002313205.1 Laupala kohalensis
GTTTTATTTGTGTCTTTTGGTGGGAATGTGGCCACTTCGGTCTGTAAACAATTGATGTTTTATTTGTGTCTTTTGTGGGAGATCTATTTAGTTGAGGGATATTTTAGCCATTAAAATAGTTTTTATCAATGGATTTATTTGTCCTGCGTTTTCCTTAAGTGGAACCACTGCATGGTCCTTTTCCTTCAGATAAAAATCGAACCTTTTAAATATTGTGGAACCCTGAGAAGAGCTAGCCGAGGTATTTTTAAAATTTATAAATTAAATAAACATATTAGTAAAATCATATTATTCGTTCTGCCACAATAGTGATATCAAAATATCTTCATTTATTTTGCAGCAGAAGTACAATGGTCTCCTCGTAATATCTTAAAAATGGTAAAATAATAGATATAAAAATATTGCACGGTAAAAATAGTTTTTAAGACAGTTTATTGTTTCTAATTTTGATTATATTAAAAAAATAATATGTGACAATGTAACTGAAATATTAACATGTTTGCGACGGAACAAAATAAACTTCATTACGACAAACGATATGACATCATTATCATCAATATTATTGTAACATCATGAAACTTTGAAAATTTTTGTGATTGTCTGTTATGTAAAGGTCATTATTTTTCTTGTAAAAGGATACATCTCCATTATACGTATGGTTCCGGCTACTGTTAAGTGTATTTTTATTCAATAGCACTTCTACCATGAATTAGTGTCAAATGAATCATCCAAACGTCTAAGACATTGACAGTTCCAAAGAAAATGGAGAAAATAAAGGAATTGTTTCCTTGGATCTGCTTGTTCTTCATAAAATGTTATTATTCAGTCTTAAAATATTACTACGTTATAAAATTATGAACTGTGAATATTACATTGTTTCATTTTGAGGTCAATAAAAAAGTTTAAATAAAAGGAGAGTCGAGTACATGCAATTATTGATCAGCTTTATATCTTACATCTTTTCTGGAAACACCTAACTTTTCTTTTTGCCGTGTATGCCTTCTGCAACGCCGCCGCATCTAATCAAAGTGGCCAGAAACAGCTATTTGCGTCGTGAGATCAGCGTGAGCTAAAAACAAATGAACTGCATCTACGATGCGGTGAACGTGGAATTACCTTTGTGGAAGCGGCGGCGGGGACGGTGAGATCCCCGCTACGCGCGCCGCCGAATCATCTAGTGACGAGAAGCGCGCTCCGAGCTGCGGGTTGCAGAAGCGAGCAGGCGGGGAGGGAAGACTCCGGATTAATTAGCTAATTCTTCCTTTCCTTAACAAACGCCCTCCGCGGAGGAATATAGGATGGGGTGAGAGGAGACAGTCGTAAGGGACGAATCCGAGGAGTGTGGAAGGATCGGAGGGGGTTGTAGGAGAGGGTAATATCAAGAGACAGTGCAGATGAATGCGGATCGACTTCCAAATAAGAACGAAAATTAATGACTTGGAGGAGGAGAATTTCGATGAAATAAAATAAAAAGAGATTTGATTAAAATTCAGACAACCATGTCCACAGTGATGTTTATCATAGGGAATTCATGTAAATATCATATCACGTCTGAAATTTTTTTAAAAATAGGTGACAACAAACAATGTGCTTGTATCGGTAGTATTGAATAAAATTAAGGTGTGACAATTTCGGCAGCTAAACATTTGTTAAGAAATAAATATTGAAGAAAAATTGTGTGTTAGTTATAGTATTGTAAATAAATGTACTCATTACAAAATATCCATGTCACATTTTTAAACAAAGAGAACTAAACAGAAAATCTAAAAATCTGACATTTTCTCTCAGTATACAATGGTGGTGGGTAATAATCTAAAATAAATGGAGACGCAGGGGGAGGGCAACTTGAGAATTTTAGATGGGAGCCGAAATTAAATTTACATAACTTAAATTTAAAACATATTTTTATAGCAGATAGCGTTATAAGTGATTATAATACTCGTAATACTGGAATTATCTCAATTTTTTAATATTGATTGTTTAACTGGAGGTTAAGTAATTTTTTCATGATACAGCCGTTTTGGAATTCAAATAATTCGTATTCATACTGAACAACTCAATACAATAAGTCTCTTAACACTCAAGTCATATGTCAAAACATCAGTGTCAACATATGCAGAACATATGTCCGATATTATTTTTAAAATAATAATTGCTGGAGAAGGAATGTCAGACGTCTTAAGAAAGTGGAAGACACATACATGAACCAATACAGAGGTCAATCTATATCCGAGGCGAACAGATTCTTCTCCAAAACGGCGATCAGTAGCTATCCCACCCTCTTCACCTGGCGTGTGTGCGTCATGGCGGCGGTCCGTCAGGGGGATTGCGAGGGTGGGAGGGGGAGAGTGGGACGAGGGAGACGGATGGGGGAAGGCGTTTGCTCGGACGAAGACGCATCGCTTTAATTCGACTCCGCGCGTCCCCTCGGCGCCGGCGCTCCGTCTTCTTTATTTATCCCTCTTCTGTGCTGCCCCCCCCCCTTTCGTCTTCCGCGACGGGGTGGCAGCGTCTTCAGCTCCGCGCGCGGGTCCTCGGGATTCATTCGCTTCCACGCCACTACACGGCGCTGTCAGTCAGCGACGCGCTTTTGTTTTCATTCGATGTGAGCTCTAACAATTAATATATGGATGCCATTTTATGTACCTAATCATAAGTAAATATACCTAATAAAATACTTATTCATATTATTGTATTATTAAATTATAATATTCAACCACCTTTAATAAATAAATAATAAATTTATTGTCAAAAAACAGTACAAACTGCGTATGACCACGTGGAGGGGAAAAAAAACTAATTTACTCTCCGGAAGCAAGCAAGGGACCATCCCATCAATTCCGATCAAGGGCCCTAAGGCAGAGGCGGATTCAAAAAATTCAGCAAAAATTCCTAGATAAGATAAAAAGTTAGCTGCGAGTTATAATACTAATAGAATGTCAATATGTTTGTAATTTTAAGCAAAAAATTACATGTAAGTTATTATCGAACTATAGATTATTCTGAGTATAGTGCTTAAAAATTGAAATAACACTAAATTCACGATTTATTGTTACAATAGACCCGCCCCTAGACAAAGCCTAGAGAACCTGTATGATAAATCCGCCTCTACCCGAAGGAAAACCGGAGAAAAACCCGGGCCAGGATGGGGCTACAGAATTTATGTACACAAACGTGCCAATGTTGAGTACACATAAAACTAAATTAATATGAGCCATAAGACAACACAATCATGCAAGAAAATAGTTTTTGAAATTGTTATAAGTTGTTTAAAAAGTACTACAGCAATGGCGTGATAAAGCACAAGACGAATTTAACTTTTGTTAAAATCAATAAATTCTTTTACAGTGTAGAAGCACTGGTGCAGGAGGTAGTTTTTAACCGCGGATTTGAAGATATTCAATTTCATAATATCTTTTATATTCTTGGGCAGGGAATTATATAGAACGATTCCCGAATGGTATGGTCCCTTTTGGCAAAGAGTGGTTGACACTCTAGGGCGATGAATATTACTACTATTGCGTGTATAGTGTTCGTGAACGAGACTGTTTCGTATAAAGAAAGGGTGGCACTTCAGTAATTCGGACTTAACAAACACGACTGTTTCATAAATATAAATGCAGGGAAGTGTTAATATATTTAATTCCTTGAATAAAGGTTTACAAGAGTTTCGGGGATGAGATTTACAAATTATCCGAACTATCCTCTTCTGAATTCTGAAAGTTTGAATACTCAAATAATTTTATAGACAAATAATTTTATTTTACTACTCTACGTTTCAGCAAGAACCGGAAAATCTAATAATCATCCTGTTAGAGGCAAAAATCATGTAATGTCGTATGGCAAAATATAGAAATTTGTGTCTCAAAGTTCGTTAAATATTATCCTTAATCATTCATCATCTAATTCACACTAGTTATTTGATGACCAAAACAAGGAGAAAACAGGATATCGAATAAAGAGTTCTTCAAATTATTTTATCAGCATATTAAGTGACACTCGAATAAGAGTGGAGCCATACTTTTGACGGGAAAGAATTCATCAACTGTTATTGCATGAGAAAACACAGATCAATATGTGAGAAACATTACATTCATAGGAGGCTGCGCAAACAAATGAAACGTTATGACCTCAATTCAACACTCTTTTTATAAATATTAAGCTGGGACTCGATGAACTAGTATGCAAAGGTGTTTTTTATATTTATCTTGAAGATAAAGTATTTAAAATTTCACTGAAATTTTAGCTCAAACATCTTTGCTCAGAACAGGCGAAAAAACTAAAAGTCATCAATATAAAATTTTCGGTGAGGGTGCCCTTGCAGAGGCACCTCAAATGAGAGGTTTCTTACAGTTTCCTTTAGAATCTCACCCTTTGTGATACGCACGAAAGATAATTTCGTGGATAATCTATACCAATAAAATTGAATTCAAATAGTGTTAAAATTAAGAAATCAAAAACGTGGTTGAAGATGATCTATAATGATAAAGTAATCTTTGAATGGTTCTGGTAAGTCACGAAAAGTTCGGTTAATATTTAAAGAATAAAGAGTGACGAATGAAAGAAAAACATGGTTCCTACAGTGTTGGGAGGATTGTGAAAAATCCTAACCCTCGAAGTAGAAGAAAAGTGTCTAAATAGAGGACTCTTAACTTCAGTTCGTGAGGATCCATAGAATATAGTGGCATAAGACCCTAAGGTCGTCTTTCACCAGCGTTCTTATTGGTCGGATAGCATTATTCGGATAACTTATCCGCCCGGTAATGCTACTTTGTTTTTCATCACGCTGTATCAGTTGAATGGCTGAGCTATCGGAGAGCTAACTTAAACCTGCCGATAGGTGCGCGGTAGCATTATCGGAGAAATATATTTCACATATTGATGTCGTGGAGGTTACCAATAACCTTATTTTTTTAAAAATTGGATTAACTTAAGGGTCGTTAATTTCGTTGTTGTATTACAATAATAACCTTTCTTTTAAAAAAGTTGCTATAAACGATCTTGAAAATAAATATAAAAAGCTCTTCAACCAGATAAGAAATACAAAGAATCCAAAGAGCTAAAGTTTACAACTGTTTTTCTATTATGAAAATGTCACTCGAGGTATTCAAATTTGGATAAAAAGTCATAATTGATAACAGTTTTTGGTGTTTTGGTATAGCGATTTTGGGAATTGTTTTTTTCTTTGTTATTTTTCAATTAATGTTTCATTTGAGTTTCATGTATTTTCAGTCCGTTTGTCGTCATTCACATCAATGCGTTGTAATATTTTGAGTGGCAGTATCTGGTGTTTTGTAAAAAAAACAGTGTCACTGCCCTCTACGATCTGATCTTTCGTAAGCAAATTATTGTTAATTCTGGCAAAATTGGCAACGCCATAAGTTTTGCTACCGAGAGTCGCCTTAGCCGATGGATAAGCGTTGTGATAGACGCAAAGTCTATCTACCGGTTAGTGAACTCTCAAATAGTTATCCGCTCACTAAGTACCCAGCAGGTAGTGGAAGAGTGGTGAAAGACGGCCTAAGAAACAAGTTTTCTCTGATTTGTCAGTATAATGGGACCAACTTCGACCGAAATTTATGAGCGACGAAGATCAAAGCAAAACATATGACAACGAGGTAGAAGAAACGAAATCAATAAAAAATGGTGAATAGTTTCGCCCATACACAAGTTGTATTAATAGATTCACGAGATAAACGTGCGATAAATTTTAGTATTGCTCTTTCCTTAAAAAGACAAAGCCGGCACCACCCAGTACTCAGCTATTACGCTATAATGACTCTAATATGAAAACTTCTCTATAATCACTCTAATATGAAAATTTCAACCACTCCTGAAAATCCCCCCACGCTTTTGGAGAGGATATTTCAAGTGCCATTCAGAAGGGTGGAAGGTCGTCCACGATACTCGGCACACCTCTGGGTGAGGCGCTATATGCTACCACAAACAATTCAACGCTTTTCGATAATGAATGATTTCACGTTCATATCATTTGGTTAGAGTCAAATCATTTCACTGGGTGACAATACGAGTAGTCGTAAGCAACATATTAAAATCCAAATGTTTAATCCTTTCGTACATAAATAAACAGAATTAATGGGGAGGTTCAGGAAATGCGTGGTTAATATTAGATGGTGGTTACTTAGATGTTTTAATCTTTATTTATTTTAAAACATTCATTTGTTCGTAAATTAGAAGTATTAAATATTTTGAGATTTAAAAATGTAAAAATGGAGTAGTCTTTGCTTTTTTTCAATACTTAAATCGTAGAAAGTATTATCAATTCAATTTTTAAACAGTTTTGAAAAAATATTGAGAAATCAAAATTAGAGAGTGAAGACAACTCTGTGATGGGAACCCGTGCTATGTAGCTATAAGTTCAATACACTGTCTACTGAGACATGCTGATATATTTGTCACACGTATCCTCTAATTTTTGTTAGAACTACATAATAAAATCTTTTTTTATTGTACTGATAATGAAATGAAATTTTACTCGCTGATTTGGGAGTTTAAAAATGTGATGTTCGAAAAAAAATGTATTCGAGTCTATTTCTAATTTTGGGTTATTGGCGGAGTGACACCAATGCAAACTTAATTTGTTCCGCCATCACGAAGAGAAAGGTAGAGACTGATTCGCCACTAAAGACTGACGTGAACACTTCGTCCTTCGTAACGACTGGGAATGCTGTTTTCGGCCTATGTTGTCATTGTAAGTGAAGTGCTCGTGTGTGAATGATTCCCCGTCAATTTCTCGTATTCTCTAGTGCGGTTCAATTCATTTCGTTAACAAATAATAAAAACAAATCATGGACACAGTGCGTGTATGACTAAAGCGAAGTTAACAAGATATCAAAATTTCAATATTGTTTCTACGTGTATTAAGAAACTTTCATTCAATCTGTCTCCATCTCGAAAATATTTTGTGTCCATCTTGTATTTAAGGTAGGAATCATGAATTTTAAATCATAATTGACATTTTTTGTACATTTTTTGTCTGCACTTAACATTGGATAGATTAATATAAATTAAGAAGGGGATAAATATACTTTAAATTTTTCTTCAGTAATTGAGAAGTTCTTACATCTTAATTATATTACAGAGCAAGTTACAACGTTTTCTGGATAATACGTATAAATTTAACTTAATATGCCAGAAAGTCATTTTGCTTTTAGCTTCTTTAAAAAAATCGTTTATAGCAATTGTCCAAATTTTTTAAATCAAACAATTAAAAATGTGATTAAAAATAAAGATTCAAATAAAGACATAAATAAAATCACTGGAAGCTATGTTTGTTATTCGTTGGTGTTGGATACGGGGTTTTCCTTGTCTTGGACTGGAAGGGGAAGCTAATGTCGTGGTATTTATTTAACATTTTCTCCCGGGAAGACTTATTCTCGGCCCGTCTTTGTTGGAGGCAGATTGCAAAAGGTCGACACTGCCCGGTCTTCTCTCCCTCGGGTGCCCGCTCTCCGTCAGTTTTCTTCCCGTCGCTTCTTCAATTGTGTGGAGATCGTCGTTTGGCGCAGGGTCACTTCACTTCTCTGATTACGGAACTGTTTGTCGGTTATCACTAAACACGACACGTTTTGGTTTCTGCGCAGGTAACCCTTTCTATGCTAATTTCAGACTCTCTTAAAGTTCATCAAACATTTTTATTTTTAAGTATTAAATAAATGTATTATACATTTTACTTCAGAAGTAAAATGTATAATACATTTATTTAATACTTCTGATACCTTCTGATGGCTTATTTATTTGAATTTCCTCATGTTTGTATCATCTTTACCTAACCTTCATACCCATATATCTTTCAATAGTATTTGTCAAACGACTTTTCACAATTTACAAATATTGCATCTCTTGTGTAATAAATATTCTTTATGCAAAATCGTTCTTTACAAATAATTGTAAGGAGACTTTTACTTGGTGAATGAGAAGTAAACTCGGGGTCCAATATCATTATACGCGAAGTTAAAGGTCCGTTTTCCAGAAATCGTTTATGCATATTATCCACTTATTGAATTACTTCTAAGCACGAATACTTTGAACGTAAGTAACAAATTTGCTTATGTATTCGCTGGTTATGTTAGGAGAATGTATAACTGAAAACTTGCAAAAGACCTTGCAGTTTTGTTACATGCAAATGTTACGACGCATAAAAAGTTCAATTTTGTCTGAAGTAAGTATTTTCGAATCCATTAAAAAACTGCAACGCTTTGTAAAGCGATTTCGAGCAAAATTAATATGCTAGTTATGTAATAGGTAATTAAAGAATAGGAATTAATTACATGAAACGTATGGATACCAAAAAAACGTTGTTGAGCCTCTCCTAATTTTTCAAATAGGATTATCATTTCAAAAACAAAAAAAAAACATTCCCTTAACTGAAAATAAAAAACAATGTAAATATCAATTTGGATGAAAAACATTGTGATGGAATATTTTCAAAAAAAGTTAGTCTCCTTGAACTATTGAGACACTAATGAGTAGTTTTGATTTGTAAGGTATGAAGATTTCGTATCCCTGTTTAAACGATCTATGAGTGCCTTCTTGAGATGCGGGAAGGGGAAAGTGACTGGGCGTCGAGAGCAAGGCAGCCTCAATGTTCGACAACTATCGATCGATTTCCTTGCACCTCCTTCGCCACCCGCGTCAGTCACACCAAACACCTGTAGAAGCACATCACCCGTCCCTACCTCCCGTTCGCTTCCAATTGTCACCGTTGCACAGGCTGCGTTACGAAGATTCCGTAGTGTGTAGATCATCTCTGACCTTCACAGTGGGGAAAATATACACGCGTATTTGTTAATTGCCGGAATGGTGGAGTAAGTGATGGTCACGAACCAATTCCTTAAACATTGCGAGTTATATTTATAAGTTTTCGTTATTCACGCATAATTTTAACACAGCCTTAATGCAAACCCAAGATCTTGAAACAAGTTTGCGCGGTTTTGATAGTATAATTAAATAACGCATCAAGTATTATAAAGACACGAAAGTTGATTTCAGCTCATTTAATGGAAATAAATAATAATTTCACCTTATGCTTGTTGCAGTTGATAGTACATCGTTTTATTTTTAAAGAAATGAATCGTATTAATACATTATGTGAAGATGCGGGAAACCCACACTTTAAAAAACCTAAGAGTTACGGAGAAAGCATTACAGCCTTTGAAAGAAGCTCATTCGGTTTGTTTCGGATACGTCTATTTGCTTTCTAAAAATGCAGAGCTTTGCCCTAGTAAATGATATCTATATATTCAAAACATACATAATCATATAATATATACACAGAACAGAAAGTTTGTGTGTCTGTGAGTCCCCCACATAGTGCAAAGACGAATAGGACAGGAGCTTCAAAATTAGATACCTGTATTCTGCAAGGAAGATTCAAGAAGACCACTTTTTTCACATTACAATTTCTGGTTTTTAATTTTTAAGCTTTTTATTGAACATGTTGCGGAGCGCAGAATCCCCACTAAAAACCGGGCAGCATCGAAATTTGGCAGACGCGATCTCATTGGTGGGATCCCAGTGCACCATTAATACTTTTTCTCAAAATTTGTTTGATTTTTTTATTGATTGTCAAACATGTTTTTATATTCTCGTCTGGACATTAAGGCATAGAGTTTTGATGTGCAGTGTTAATCACGAGACTGAACTTTAAGCTTAGAGTTTCGAAATTTGGCAAAGACCTTCTTCGCGGAAGGTTCAAGAGGGCTACTTAGCGAGTTTTTCGAAACTTGGTTTAGATATTATCTGACGCTCGTCAATGGTCATTAAGAAAGTATATTTGTACAGAAATAAATATTTTACTCCAGCAAAGTAGCGGATAACAGTATGAAATTGCTAAATACTCAACATGATGTATATGTATCCTCTCTTACTTTTCAATCTGACAAAAAAATTTAATCTTTTCTAAATTTTTGTTTATAAAAATTAATGAGATGCTCCCTAAGTTGCTTCTGGGTAGTAAATTCGTTTATTGTTCTCTTCGTGATCATGTTCTCCTCTTTTCAACATTCGGTCATTATATCTCGGAAATAAACTTAGGAATGTTGACGTGACATTGGGAAAACGAAAACTCAACAAGACAATTCACCCTAGGTGGATAATGCTTTCGAACAGTGTTCATACAAATTTTCACAGCAAGAATTGAGACCAGGTAAGGGCAGATCACGGAGAAACAAAGACAGAGTTTGGAATTGTTAACGAATGTATTTCACAATATATTTCAAAATATTTAACCGTTTTAAATCAAAATTTATTAATTAATAAATATTTAAGGGTCAAAGAATATAAAATTACTGTTTTGATTGCAGCTATGTAATTATTTAAATGTGTTCGTAAACATTTTTAAACTATGGTATGCTTATTTATGATATGCTTGGTATCTCGCATGTACTACACACTTGAAGTGACCTTAGTTTTAGCGATCAGCTGATTAACCTCGCATTGTCTTATCTCAGTATAGTAACGACTGATGTGAGGCGAGGGTTCGTGAGGCTATCATCTCTCTATGTGGCAGAAGTATCATAGGCAAGGATTCTAAGTTCTTACTCCAAATTCCTTGTACCTGCCTCTATTGCCCGAGGTTGACCGCAATTGCAGCAAGTTGGTAACGTGATATTTATCCAGTTGCCAAGGTCTTGAGAATTTGTTAAGCTTGATGGTGCGTGAATAATTATTACGGCAGTTTTCGGAGACAGGCAGTTTTATTCCCTATCAATAAATTACTTCGGAACTTAGTCCTCCTTCTCGCTATTCCAAATGTTCTACAAAAATTATTTGAGAAATAGAATGACAGTAAATGTTGATTTCCACCAAAAGTGTGGATTACAAGAAATTACGTGTTTGATAAATACAAAAATACAGACTTGGAAAATAAACTTCTTTTATTTACAATACAGCCTTACATGAACAGTTAAGAAGATAAAAATATAATTTTATTACTGGATATAATGTACTGTTATCTCGTACTATACCCTATCAGTTATTTATGCAATTAGATGTAAGTGGGGAGATTCTGTGAAATATAATAAAATCCTTGAACGCAAGGCAATATTGTTTATTTTCAATTCCACTATAATGAATGCAAATAATTACGGAGCATAATTTTCTATTTGTGTGCACCTACAGAACCGTTATTACCTGGTTATTATTTCAGTGAGCAAAATTGTCCAATACATTTTTACTGAAATAGTATACAAAACTTTAGTCCTATTTAATTAAAATTAACCTCTATTATTAGTTTATTATGAGTTATTTGGTGATAGATGGCTTGGCATTTCAGATGCCTTGGATTTGCAAAATAGATTTACACTACGAGTATCTAGCTATCCAATAACCTTAAACTCTCTCCACCCCACAAAAATATAATAAAACCCTTGGACTTATCCCAAATCCATATATTAATTAGATTTAGATTATTTTTAATTTTAGTTATTAAGACTATTTATAATTATTTTCAGCCATTAATGCGCTCTTTCCAATCCTCATAAGCCAAAGGGCGAATTAAAAATATCCTTTATCTGTTTTACGGACAAAATAATAGCATTATTAGTCATTTAATCTACTTTAGTTCACACGTTTAAATTATGATTGACTTTGTTTAAAAAATAAACTGTATGAAAAATGTTGAAAAAATATTAAAAAGTCGTTAAAACTTGAAATAGTGGTGCTCAAAGTCATTAACTTAAACTTAAAGCTATTATTTTTACCTTGACTTTATTTGCGATGTCTTTCAAGAGCTCTATTATTTTGCTGAGAGTTTTAATGGTTTGTTCTATTCTTTACATTTATTTTAATTCATGCCAAAGAGTATAGAGAACAAGAAAAAATAGGGTTTTTGTATTTCTTGAATCTGTTGTAATAGTTCCATGAGTTTTTGCTTGATACATTCGTTTATTACATTTAATTGTGATCGTTTAGAAAAATAATTACTCGTGTGACTGCCTCAATATTTCCTGAATATCCTGCAACGAAATCCAGGAGCCATTGAATTCACTCGTCAACATGTAAGATATTAATAGAAGGGTTACCTAATAAAAGGGTTACCCAATAAGTAATACCCCACCTTTTATTTTTCGGCGATAACCAATGCTAAAACAAGAAGTTCTAGGTTGAAGTAATTTTCAGTTCCCTCTTGTAAGTGCGTAGTTTTGATTTTTTCCTGCAGATTGTATAGTCTCAAGAAACTTTGAAAATGGCGTCTAACAATAATATCGGTTACAAACAACAATCTGTAGTTGGTAATTGAATTTTTGTTAGCGGAGAATGACGTAGGTGGGAAATATTCACAATTGTTTGTGCTTAGCCTCTGCAGCAGTTGCTGTCGACAGAAGTACTGATGGCCGCTGGGTGAAAAGAGTTAGAGTATGAGACGGATTGTGCAAACCTCGAAAATTTGGAGCGAGAAGGGAGACCACGTTAATGACGCCGGGTATGTTGCAGCGTTTTGATAACGTCATTAGAAATGATCGACGCATTACGACTAGGTAATTGACCCCGGAGCTGTCGGTAAGCAAAGGAAATATAGAAGCGCTCTTGGAAATTCCAAAGTTTATGCAATATATATATATCCTCCATGTCTTGAGGACTTCTGAGCAAATCACAAAACTGCGTTGGACACCTCTGAGAGCTCTGATCTAGCTCCCTCAGACTTCCACTTGCTTGGACGTCTGAAATGGCAAACATTTTGAGAATTACCAAGAAGTGATCACAGTCGTGAAAACCTTGCGTGAAGCACAACAAAGATTAGTATCGCCAAGGCATACACGTCCTTACCGTGGAACAAAAGGAGATCATGTGGAAAAATAGAGTGCGTCGATAAAACGTTAATGTTTCGTATATGTTAATTTTATTTTTGTGTGATAAATTGTTATTAAAAAAACAATGTGGAGGATTATTTATTGAACGAACATTGTTTGTTTTATGACATACATCAGTCATATGTTTTTTGTCTTTTTAAGTTATACTTCCTTGTATGTGTACAACGTTTTAGATAAGTGAAGTACTTAGTTACGTTCCATGTGCTATTGACAAAAATACAACTTTTTAATCGATTACTTACAAATAATTCCAAATTTATGTTGATATTATGAATATAATTATTTTTTATACATTTTTACTTAAACGTATACGTATTCGATGAAAAAAAAGGGTTGTAGCTGGAATAAATATAACAACTGTATATCAATATAAGGATAATGAATATATTATCAAATATATCGTAATGAAATTCTATTTTTTTTCAATTTGTAGCTATAGCTACGTCATCAAGAAACTTTATCTTCGCATCCAGCAGACAAAATAATCATTCTTACTGATGCGTTTTTCATCATGTATTTGTCAAACACCACTGTACTCATAGTTATTCTCCACACGCATTGATCTTTAAATGATTTTTCAATTCAAATATTTTAGACTAATGTCCTTTGCACACATCGTAACTCGTACCGTTTCATGATATTTCCTCGTGATTTCCCCGCATTCTTCGTTTTTTATTTTCCTCTCGTTGTCCATTATACGCGTCTCCTTTTCACTCTGTTCTACCTTATTCTCTAGAGAATTCCGAGAGCCCCATCGCACATGTGTAATTAGAAAATATGAGACGCATTTTTCTGGATTCTCTTAAATTAGCGTAAGACTTCCGTTGAGACACTTGCAAGAGGGAGGTTCCTGCTTAGGTGCCAACCGAAGTGGGGAGAAAAAGTGGCGTGGAAAATATGGTAACGGTTATAATGGAAGGACGCTTGAAAAGAGTCTAGCAGGTACAAATATTATACGAAAAGAATTTCTCGTCTTGTATGTCTGTCAGTTTTTTCTCGTTTACTCTGTAATTATTTTATTAGTTAAAATTGATGTAGAAGTTATAAATTATATTTTTGTTTCTATATTTGTTGTAAATGAGTAAAGGAATGATTAATAAATATATGGCTTTTCGAAAGTTTATCTTAATGCTAATTAAGAGATTTTTTAAAATTAATTATATGCTGTGACATTTAATTAATGAGTCAAAGTAATTATTTCGGAAATTCGGCAATGATTAACCGATGCGAAAATACTTCAGTTGCGTAATGTAGCTAAATGCATATTAGTTCAACTTCCCTGAAAAAAATAATATTTTTGAAATAGAAATATGAAACTTGAACGTTATCATTTTCTAACAGTGAGAATTAACCAAGGTGTGAATAAATTAAAAAGTTCCTATAATCGTTACATGAAGGTAAGGCAACAAGATTGATCGACGTAGTATTCTCAACGGGCAATGTTGATACGATGTTAGAATACTTTTGACGCTCAATGCTTGACTTTCAATTTGTAATTAGACTTTTACAGTGTGTAGTACTGCATCGTATTCATTATGATTAAAATGCGATTTAGCTAGAAAAGTTTAGATAAGTACTAATTTACGTAGTATTCTATTTGAATTTGTTACAATGTAGTCACCGATTTTTCAGGATATATTTTTCCCTTAAATAATATAATTAATCATTTAGCACTTTCTCATATCATTCTAATAAAATCAATACAGAGTTGAGCTCATGGTGAATAATCGCCAGATAAGTTGAAATTGCAACTTCTTCCTAACTTTCCCTCTAACCTTCATAAGAATTGCTTACATATTTCTTTCATTTTAGGATAAGTGTTAAGATCGCGAGCTGTTGTCTTAAAGGTTTCGTGTTTAAATGCGTGTTTTTCGTAAATATCTTTCATTCTTCCATCTCCATATATGACAACATTATCTAGATGAACTCAAGGTTAAAGTCAACAAGTGCATGAGGTCGTGACGTCTTTTTGGAAAACTTATCACCAATCATCATAAGTCGGAAAAAAGTCTAAGAAGAAAAAGAAGAGATTAGTAGAATGACGTCCCACCTGCATTGCAAAGGCCATAAGCGTCCTCAGTCATGATGGAAGCGTCCGCGTGTGGACCACCACCTCCGTCACCACCTTTTATGTTCTTTTGTTCGCTGGCTTCGCATTGTTCCCAGAGCAGTGGACTTTCTCTTCAATTATAGAATCTCCTTCGCGGTCGCCAGCGGAACGCATGTTGCAGCGGACAGTACATCGCCTTGCGCCAGCTGACGCTTCTCCACGGCCTCAAGAGTAGTGTTCTTCGAATCTCTGTACACATTAATCGATGGCCTTTATCTCAATTTTTCTACATCCATTTACTATAAATATAACTTTTCTTTAATTCATCTCTCAAAAATCGTAACATTTGAGTGTTTTGTAAAACACATTACGCAGTGGTGGTTTAAATAACATTTTGCCCTAAGTTAGTGAGTGAAGTGAGTTAAGGTCTCAGTAAATATCTCATTCGCCAGATCGTCAACGTTTCGATTTTTATTAAGTCATTTTCAGAGCTATGTATACATATCGAGAATTCATTAATTTGTAAAATATTATTTGTTTGAAATAACAGCGATATTTTGTTTGAGATTCTTGCGGGAAATATGTTAAATATTTAGTTGCATGACGATTAAATATGAAATGCCTCAAAATGACGTTGATTCAGATGCTAAAGTTCATTTTTCTTTTAATATCACCAGGAAAACTACAGTTATCAAAAAATTACTTTCCGACTTCAATATTTAATATAAATAAACTAATTACCTTTTTTTCTTAGTTAATATCAATATTACATATTACTATTCTCTCCTAATACCACTGACCAACTTTGATTGAGAATGTTTTAATGGTTACTACTCTATTGGACGTAAAAGTAGACCGAATGATCCTCACTAGATTTTGTTATAGTTATAGTGCTTAAGCAGTTAATGTTTTCAGAGTTGAATCATGTCAAGATTTCTTAAATGAGTCAGTGCTTTTGTCATTGATTCATTCTTGGAAGTGTACTGAGCTTTTTTATTGCTAATGTGTTTTTGCTCGTAAAGTCATCAATTCCCGTGCGGGATCTCCCCTGCCTATACATTCATCGGAACATTCCACCAATATTTTTACTGTTCCAGAATTCCATCAAGAAAATTCACGATGAACTTCTCAAAACTAATTTCACTCCGCGAATTTAGGATCTCTTGACTGCTACCAGGAAACCTCGCGAAGAACGTCCTGGACCATGTCTTGTTATTTTCCCGCTTTCAACTTCGGAAGAGAAAGTAACTGTTTGTTTTAGATCAGTTCTCCATTTCTCGACAGATCCCTCAGTTTCTTGCAGCGCTGCGTGTGGCTGACGCTGGTACTAAGGAAACGTTGACAATCTGTTGTTCACTCAATAAATGCGCGGTTTCCTTTGGTAGATTGCGAGGCATGTTGGGAAGAAACAAAACAGTCGCTGGGATTGTTTTGAACGGGAGACACAGTGTGGAGTAGGCGAACGAGCGAATGCGGGAGTTGGGAGGAACTGGAAGTTAAGACGAATTATGAAACTGAAGTTGTTCACGTGTTTGGAGAGAAAGAGCGAGTTTCCGGTGTTTTCAGCGATAAACCGTTGACTTGCCAGCAAACTTAAAGTTTTGGGAAGGAAAAGGTAAAAGGTAAAGCTGATAAGTTGAGGAGAGATCCGATATTTAAGAAAGGAGTTGATGTTATGCGTGCCAAACATAGGTAAAATAATACTAAATTTCTGTCAGATGATCTCGTTATAACACGATATAATCATTCACAATTTAATATTGGGAATACTTTACATATTTTATACAAGTCACAATCATTTATTTCAATACTCTAAAGGAACTAAAGTACAATGAAGATTTAACCCTCAGGTCAATTTTATAAACACTACCTAATGACACAATAAACATATCAAATCAATAACTCACTTTTTAAAATTGTGGTCTCTGACCAAAGAAACATTTATAGCATTCCAAAAATGAAAAGGCGATTCATTATCTCACATTTCATCATATAACTTTTCCTCATAGATCAGCGACTGACGTGCATTATGTTCGAGATCTGGCTTATTAGTGTAAAGTCAGAGAACCTTTAACCTGATACTACTGATACTATAATGCATAATAATATGTGGTTAATACAATCGAATAGCATTATTTTAAATATCAATCAATCATGTTTCCCATAGAAATGTTTACATTAGTTTTTAAGTAGTTCAGATTGAAATTATTTAACATTAAGTAAATATGGTTATAAGAAGATAAAAATGAAGTAATAAATGTAGAAAGAAGGTCCCACATTAAAAAAATTCCAGTTGTAGTACACCCTTAAAAGTATCTTGAACTTGTATGTACTTACGCATTAAATTTACTGTAAACTTCCTAAAATAATCGCAATCCATTTCATCAATCGGGAAGAGGAGTTTCTTAAATTAATAGTTTAATTCAAGAAAACATATTTAAAACGTGGTTAATATATGTGATTTATCTTATACTTCTATTTTTCAATTTAAACTGAAAAGAAAATTTATTTGCAAAGACTGTTTTAGTGTTTTACAATCGATTTACTGAGTGAAGATACCAATTAGGAATCACGTACTTTTTGACCACTTTCTTAATATGTCACCTAAATCTGCTTTCGGTATTTACGTCTAGAGACGTGGGGGCGAGCAAAGTTTCATTTTGCCGCATATACAGAGAATTATATAAAGATAATTTCTGCTATCGAAATGCAGACAGGGGTTCACAAATTCCTCTCTAGGTCTCTGCGTCCACACGTTCCACCGGCTTCTGTACACCAAAACTAACAAATTTGTGGTAAGATTGAAGAAAATATCTGAAGAGAAAGCAACATATTTCAGTTTAAATTACATACGAAATGAGTGTATATAATTACAAAATCATTTTAGGGAAGTAAGAATCATAGTACAGAAAAATATATAATTTTTAACGAAGATTTTGCGTGGAATACATGGTAATGTCATTTAGTACTAAAATTTTGACTCTTCGTTACCAAATTTTTCACCCATAGTAAACATAGTGCACTACCACTTGTGCATCACACAAAGAGTCAAAAATTTAGTAAAATTTCTCGTACGACCTCTTACGCTATGATAGTCTACTGACGCTGGTTGCTGCTCGACTTCACCGTCTGGACTGAAGATGCCGGGCACCGCCCGCGTGTACATGTACGCATTCACTATGACATCCGTGGTCTATGGGAAGTCGTACTTATCCTGGAAGCCCTAGCAAGTAAAGACGGTGACAACCTTGAAAACGCTCCATAAAATTCCTTACTACCTCAGTACATTTTGATCGCGCGGATCAGAGAGATTTGATTTAAGATGTAAATATGCCAATTTTCACAAGAATAAAACAAGTGTTTAATCAGCGGTTGTGAAGCTTCGCCGATGTTACATTGTATCTGCTATTCAAAAACAATCTTTTATTAGTGTACCAGCCTTGTTCTACGAATTTAACAATATCTGACATCCTGGATGAGCGTAGTAATGTATGTACTTGGTGAAGCGTTACATGACTTTACTGTTGGAAAGTAATTGGTTATTCTATTTATTGAATATCAGCAATTATAAATATATATAAATTATTGCAACATAAACGCCAATCAAGCGATCAAATTCACATATAGAACACTCAAGTTAAATTAAGTGGGATGTATATTTAATAAAATTAATTAATAAAATTTTGAAACCTATCAATTATATATTAATGCCTATTGTACTGTGAGCGTTCAGTGAATCTTGAATTCCCTTTAAGAATAAAACTATTTACTGATATAAAACAACTTCATCCCAAAAGTGTATTTAGTTGTAATATATTTGTATAAATTCAATATGGCGGTTGTATTTTTAAAAAAACTTTGTAATCTCTCTATATAAAGATGTGTGTATAGTCACCATAAGCACAGGATATCTGGAGAAATTTTAACCAAACTTGGTACACAGATGAGTGACTATACGGCGGAAAATACTGTGGGGGTAAGATACTCCTAGCGACCTTAGGAAAAGAGTGGAAAGGGGATACATGAAAAAATGATCGAAAACGACCGATATCAACATTGAATGATTTTCTGGGCCTTTGAAAAGAATAGTGTCTTACCCACTGCACCTTAGTCCCCATGGGTGAAAATACACATTTATCCCCCGAAGATAGAGGGTTGAAAGTAAAAATAAAGGAAATCACCGATATTAATTTTGAAACCATAATTTTCGAAGCTGCTGAGATAAATAGTGAGACAACCGGTGTCGCGTAAGTTCACAATCAGTACGCATGGTGGATAGTACCGTTGTCGTTTAAATTTCGTGGATTGAGTGACCTCCGACTTTTCGTATTTGTTTAATATAAAGACTTTGTTACTAAATTAGGGTTTTCACTCACAGGATATTGTGTTTTTTATACTTTTTCATAGTTCTTAAGTCTTTTAACACAGATTTAAACCGTCTTAAACAAGATTTTAACCTCTTTATAGGTACTTCTTAACGTATTTTTGTAGCCCAATTTTATTTTTTTTAACTTTTAGTTTTTCGTAGTCGGGTTTTTGTTTTTTATTTTAACTTTTACTTTATTTACCTATTGCATCCCAATTAACTTTATTACTAGTTGCATGCAGTATCCATCAGCCATACTTAAAGTACATTCTTTGTAATGTTTTTGTGAGACTATTCCGTTCACGCCTGCAATGGTAGACGAGTTTCGGATCGGACGGGGCAGCGTAATGGTAGAGCACCATTGCGTCAATTTGGAGGTTCCGGGTTCAATTCCCGGTCCCGTTTTCATTCAACATAACATGATTATTCTGTTAACTGACAGTGGTAAAAAGAGATATTTTTAGAACTAAACATCTAGCATAGCTTATTGCCATTGGGCACATTTTAAATATACTTTTTCATCAATATCTGCAGTTAAAGTCACATGTAAGAAAGAAAACAACCCATATTTATTTATTTATTTTATGCGTTTTTTGGTGAAGTTCAGGCCATGAGACTTGCTCTTCCACCTACCCGTTGGACTTAGGTAAGGGAATTGGGAAGGAGAGATGTTGGGTTGCCGGGGAACTTATGGACATTTGTCTGGAGTAGGTGAGGGAAACCCTAGATGAAAACCTAGCAGGGTTTGAATCCAAGCTGTACCGCTCTGAGGGATCTCGGAAGCGAAAACGCTACCACTAAACTATAAATCGATCATTACAGTTTTCGTCTCTGAATAATAATTTTATCATAATTATTTAAGCTCCCTGAAGTGACTATGTCGTTAATTGCGCAACTCTGGAAATCATGGAAAACAAAACAGTTAGTAGAAGCACGAGAGAAACTTTGGGGTGCGAGAGGCAATGTGACTCTGGAGGCGAGAAAGAAACAAGATTGATTCGCACCAATAAGACAAAAGAGGAGATGTTAGAGCCTTAGGTTAAATAGAAACCAAGTATCATAAACATCAATTATATAAATAATAATTTTATTTAAATAAACAAAGTATTTTTATAGGTAAAGCATTTTATAGGTTAAGTTGGCTATTTTAAATGTAGCTAAACAAAACGAACTAAATTAAATGAATTATATAACTGATTTATTGCCAGTATGGCAGCATCTTTCATCAAATTCTTTTTTTAATCGGTCTCAGAAAGTTTTCTGGGTGTACGTTTATTTTACCATATTATGTCGTCAAAAGTGTAATTCATTGTTTCATCATTGCATCCCCCAAAAGAGTTTCCCCGCACTTTTCGTATTTATCTGAGAGTATATGTGCCTAATCTTATTGTATTGAAAGACATTGTGGAACTCTAATTCTTCTCAGTTTTCTTAATTTCCATCGTCCACGCGGAAACCAATCATATTTACATGTCTACAGAAACATGTTACATTAACGCACAACCTCTTTGTTAGATGGATTTAAGCAGTGATTTTACCCCAATCTCTTTTTTTACCCCTAATTTTACCCAAATCATTCTATTTTATTAGTGTTTTCTATCTATCTACCGATTAGTTTTGCTTCCCAATTTTTCGGGTTTTTTAATTTTTCGCTACTGTCAGTTTCAATTCGGGTTCTAATTATATGGTCATATTAACGGTAACGTATGAACCCATTGCAATCAGATATATTAAGATACTTTTTCGTATTTGTAGTTAATATCCACAATTTTCTGGCCTTCATTAAATTGTTGTTTCTTACGCTGTTACTGCGAGTTCCCAAACGTCTCAGAGAATTGTACTAAGAGATTCTTCAAGTCGAGTTCATACACACTATGGAATTATAAAAAATGCACTTCCAGAATTCTCGATCAAGGATGAATTTTACGGATACCTGAAATAATACACCAATCCTAATATTTCATTTCTACAGAATGTCCCAGAACTCCACGTAAAAATTTGGAGGGATGATACTGCGCCGATACAGAATAAGAACACAAGACAAGAAAGTGTGTAAAGTACTCTATTAGGGGAACTGAGAATGTATTATAAGTGATTTAAGCTCAGGAACAACAAATTACAAAATATTATTTTATATTCCCATCAATGTACTCTATCATTCCTCCAAATTTTCAAATGGAGTTCTGGGACATTTTGAATAAGAATACAATCTTTTTTTTTTCTTTTTTTTTGTGGGGCTTTAGGGCTCGTCAACATCGAGGTCATTAGAGCCCTTAAAACTTGTACAGGTAGGGAAAATGCAGTTACACACTAGGAAGAGCCAACATGACTCTCCCCGCGTGTGGGACTCGCCGAATGACTCAGCCATACCCACTAAAAACCCTCCTGAATTACAACTCAAAACTCAAATCCTAACATATCTCACGACTTTACTAAAAACATTTAAAAAATAAAATTAAAAAAGGGGGAAAGCGGAAAATGAATGATACCCAAGTCCTAATAGCGTCGGGATCGAAAAGAACAAGAGGTGACCAGGGAAGGTCAGAAAAGAGAAAAGAAGGAGCATGGCACAAGTGGAAGTAATGCCAGACTCAGCTCGGGGCCCCGTGTTTGCCAAACACGTACTTACTCGATGAAAGTCCCCTGGGGGGAGAATACAATCGTCCCAGACAATTCGTTAAACAGGAAAATAAGTCTAAAAAATTAATTATATTAACTTCTTGACGATAGTTTTTGGATCACAAATTACTCCGCTATTATTACATTGATGAATTAATATTTCTGATAAAACTCTGATGCCTTCCCTTGAAGTAGGAATGGAGGTGTGGTATTTTGAAAGTGTGATATTATTTCCAAAAGAACCAACCGGGTGTGTTGTGGAATTTTGAATAAAAAAATTATTAAGAAATTGTTGAAATAATTTGACGGATATAATTGAACCTTTTATGAACAAATGAAAACTAATTTTAGGAAACCAATACCAACAACTTTTATGAAAGCATTCAAATGCAATAATTTTTGCAACCAGTAAGATTTTTAATTTCCTCGTAACCGAGAAATTTAATTATTTTATAAGTTAAACAATAAAAGTTGCTAAAATCAGAAAAAAATATTAGAAATAGTTGACAGAAAACATATGAAAATTAAACTTGATCACATTTATGACAATTCTAATTTATAACGTTATACTAACAGTCAGGAATTAAGCAAAAACCCCGAAGGAAAAACTCGGGTAGAGATAACATGAACAACCGAGCTCAGATTGAGAACAGAGTAATAATAAAATGAAAAATAATATTTGTATTCAAAGATAAGAATTAAAGTAATGTTGAATTTTATTCAGTTTTAATTTAAAAAAGGATTGCGTTAAACTTACACAAATAATTTAACAGTCAATGAATAACCATTAAACTGATTATAAATAAGAATGTTTAAAAATGTTTAACGGATAAACGGTAATTGGTATTGACTTATTTTATTAAGTACCGATAAGTTTAATAATATTAAGGAAGCAATGGTTCAGGAGGAAACTTCTAATAACGGACATGAAGAGATTCAATCTAGTCGTGTACCAGTATTTTCATTTATAAGGGAATAATACAAATTATTCCTTAATTATACAGATTTTTGCCATAAAATGATTGAAACACTTGGACGGTGAAGCTTTAATTTGGAAAACCTATAGGGTAACAGAGATTCGTATAAAGTAAGGGTGGGATTTTATTATTATTTTCACCATCAGTACCTTCTAGGCTCGCGAAGGTGAAGGGCCAAACTCTTCAGAATATGTGAGTGACGTATGTATGACATTTTCTGTAAATGTAAAAGGTAAAATATTACGGAAGATAGTAAATAATAAATAAATTTGCATTACATCCAATAAAACAGAAGTAAATTTTGTTTTATTTATTTATATTCTATAAACATTACTGGAAAAATAATCCTGGAATTGATCGTAATATTTTATACGACCTTGTGAGTATACTACATTTTAACAGCCTCGTAACGACTGCTAAATTCAGTCTTCGTCAGGTGAATGTACATAATTATGTAAATAAATAAATATAACAGTATACTTACAAGGTCGCAGATAATTTTGTAATATTACTATAAGACTGCACGAGAATGTTGTCAATACTGAGAAATAATCACCTGCACTTGCAGTTACGACTGAGCTCTTTCAAGTTCATCCCTGAAACGCCATTGAGCGTGTTCCATGAACCGTTTGAAAGACTGAGTAATGACGATCTTGTGCCTCATCATTGTAGCAAACCATCCATGCATGTTCGCGCGCGAGAACTTCAAATCAAACGAGGAAAACGCAGACGTATACGCACAAGGCGGAAAATTATAGATTCAGGGGACATTCCAGCTCGCTTTAATTTTCTGTTCGAGGTAAAGTCACGATTTGAAACGCATTTTATGGGAAAAAGATCTCAATAGTAATGGACGACGTTATTGGTAACGAGAAATTTTAATCTTGACTGAAGAAAGGAACGGTACGGAGATATTAGTTTTGATTTCAAACATAAATTTTGATAAATTAATTTTTTTTCTTTTGTCAAGTAAATGAATTTAAGAGCAGTTACAAAATGGTAACGTTACATATTTTAAAAATTTCATTTCTACAGACTCTCAAGCCAATCTGTTGAATGGTTCTTATCCTTTCAATTTTTCCGAATGTTTTCTTTTCTTACTTTTTTACATTTTACTGTCTTAAAAACATCTAATATACATCAGATTTGAGTTTCAATCGTTTTAAACTTCACCCAAAACAAATAGATTTATTTCAGTATACAACCTATGTGACCCCATTTTAAGTATTTGTCTTCGTCATAAAAGTCTCTACATTATTTTGAATTAACAAAAAAACCCCAATATGTTATTGTTATAGTTAGTTAAGCTTTCATAATATGAAGGATTTACTGTTACAAAGAAATAAAATATTTATGTTAATTAATATATGATTACTGTACAAATATACATTAATGAAATTGACGAACTATAATATTCATGAAATAGATTACAATAGGATTACTCATTATTCGAAAGACATTAAAATCCAGTCGTCTGCCATCTTATGTCAAAATTTAAAAACTGAACACTAATATTGAAATCACATGGAATATTATAACGCATATTATATTTACCCGTTTCATTTAGTTATTTCGAGGTTATTCTTTACGCGGTAGGAACAACGATCCATATTAAAGGTCATTTCATATATTCTGGCACGGGATTTTTCTCAAGGGTAAAAATGAGTGGGAGTGTTATTGATGCTTTTTAATTTGTTAATTTCGAATTTTGAGTTTTAACAATTACAATTTATTTTAATAATTTAGTTGCATCAAATAATTTTCTTTATTCATAATGTGAGCCATGAATTACGAACAACGTTTGATAATTCCCATACGTAAATGAATTACAGAGCCGTATAGCTAGTTTACGTCATATGATAGCATTTAGTTTTACATAATATAATTTCTCTTAAAACATATATTACAAAACGAAATTTTGCATCGTTTCAGAACCTTCCAATGTTGTATACATAATACTTATAATATAAAATCACGCTGCTGAGACACTGATGACGAGGAATAGGAAACGGGAATTCTGAGAATCTTTTTACGCCGAAATTAACTTAACCAGTTTTATCGTTAAATACATTTTTAGACAATATAAATGAATAATTTAATATTTGATTTTGAAATGTATCCTTATTTATCTTTTTTGCTATATGTTATCACTGACTACATTTAATTTTAATATAGTGCTGGTATTATTGTATTCGAGTCGTATTATTTTGGAAGTCAAACTTAAATTACGTAATAAGTACCAAATAAATATTAAAATATGAATAACAATACGTGTGACATGATTTCGCAATGTGAATACGTCGTCTCGGTTTGGTGTACGCTTTCCCAGACG
Organism: Laupala kohalensis; assembly: GCA_002313205.1. Taxonomy (NCBI): domain Eukaryota; kingdom Metazoa; phylum Arthropoda; class Insecta; order Orthoptera; family Trigonidiidae; genus Laupala; species Laupala kohalensis. The sequence continues at coordinate 274,727 of NNCF01126043.1, forward strand.
AATGAAGTGTTCTGTGATTTTTTTTTTTATTTCTGAAGAAAACAATCACAAAGTAGTCATTCTCACCCGTTAAATTTTTGTGTACAATTAATTTTGCGGGAAAACAACGCAGTATTTTTCTTTACATGTATCTTCTTTTTCTCATCCATCTAACCGACTTTATGAGGGAAGGTTCATTGGGAAGAGAGATGTTGAGTTACAGGAACCTGAAAGAACCAAATCGATGACAGTGTAAAGTAGATGAGGTGATATTGTTGACGATCCAAATGATTTCAAACCCATTATAATCTACTCATCTATAAGTAGGAAACAGTACCATTGTTCTAACGTAGATCAATCCACACTTCACACAATTTAAATAAATAAGTTGAAATATAAATTTATTGTATGGCAATTTACATTATATTATACAGAGTAATCACATTATATTGCGTTAAATGTGATAGAATACAGCTCAATCGGAATATTATATCACATACTATGTGACATTGGAGGCCGAGACTTTCTTATGTCCTTAAGATTTTAGTACTTACCCAACATGCAGTCTCCCTGGGTAGTGCGGAACGAGAAACAGCGGCAGCTGAACCACCTCCTCTGAGATCTCCCGGCTAATCCAGAGTGCTATCAAAATATTAATACGCTGAAAACTGTAAAAGAATCTAGTAGAAAGAATATTATATCGCATGAATTAATGAAAAAAATACAACCCAATTCGTCAACTTACATAAAACTGGTATGTACACAGTTGTCGCAGATACGTTTTCATAAGCAACTTTTTAAACGGATCATGTTCACGATCGCAACAGTGCTGCGATTGTGTTGATGATTGTTAATAAACATTTTGTCTGATGTTAGTGTTTTGTTTATAAAAATAACACTAAAATTTAATACCAACATTTCAATATAATTCCTTACTAGCACATCAGTTGGACAGTTACTTTGAAGATACTTCAGTGATTCATATCCTCGGTCATATACGTACGTCCGTGAAGAACGGTGTTGCCCTTCACACCTGCGATGTTTTTGAGTGGAATTAATTTCTCACTATGACTGCTTGGCTGTGCGCTTCGCGGACTCCACNGACTCCACATTTGCGTTCCACTGACTAGACATGAGTGAAGGCAAACGCCACACAATGGTAAAGGGGAGTCGGACTGAGCCGCGGAGAACTACCGAGGGCACCTGCCTGTGCCATTATGTGCTCCTTTGCTCCCATTTCAGATGCCATATCTCCCTGGCCTTTGTTTAACGTCCTCAAGTTCCTCAGGCTTTTTGTACTGCTCTTCCTTTTTCCTGTGTACCTGTACGACGTAATGGCTACATTTATGTCTCGAGGCTGCTTTTATGTTTTTCGGTTTTCATTTTTCAATTGTGCGTTCTTTGAAAACCGAGACTTTTGTTTTTGTGTCTTGGATGTTGCTATTATGCAATTATCAACTTTATGTGCATGAGTTTCAGGAACCATTGAATTATGAGAACATTAGGTTCTGTAAATATTGATTATGTCATTTGCCTTGATTTTAGAGTTAATGATTCAAAGAAATTTCAAAGGTTCGTTTTTATAATTACTTACATCATTGGTGGGACAAGAACATTAGTGGTGTACTTTGTTCAAGAATGTGTTAAAGCATTTGTCTTAATAAAATGCTGACCTTGAAGTTGAAATGAAAAGTATCAAAAATGTATTTAACTTTAGTGCAAAAATTATTAGACTAATAAACTGTTTTAAATTTAAAAATATGTTACGAATTGTTGAATTCTTATTTTCGTTGCATTGTTGCGATGTCAACTGACAATGGTGGCCCAGTGGTATGTTGTGAGCGGGAGAGTGCAAGTTCAAAGCTCGGTGGAACTGAGATAGGTTTTCATCCAGGGTTTCCTTCACTTTCCAATACCGGACCAATACCTTAAGCTCCCCGTCAACCCAGTATCTCACCGTCCCGTGTCTGCTCCGGATGTTACACCTGATTTCCTGGTACTCGCCCAATTGTTATACATTATGAAATAAATATAATTTCGGTTGGGTTTGAGTGGTAGATGAAAATAATTGTAAAGATACATTATACAACGGAAATAAAAGTGAGTTTTTTCTTGTTTTTTGAGTGATTTGCACAATGCAGTAATGAGTAAAGATAACTATCCTCTATTCCTCTCACCCAATTTAGAAAAAAATGTTCTTAAGCAAGTGGAACACCTTCACCACTTAGAGCGAATGAAATAAAGAATTAATAAAAGTGCTAAATGAAACGTGCTTACGAAGTATTCACTATTTAATTGCACTCAATTTGATCGTTAACATAATGACAATGGGCTCTAATGACCTTCGATGTTGACGAGCCCTAAAGCCCGCCCCCCTCAAAAAAACAAACAAAACAAAACATAATGACAGAATTCACTGTTTTCATGGCTCGCAAAACGCGTATTTCATATTTTTGTGAAGATAGAAATAAGTAATTCTGATGATTGGTATTTATGCTCAATATTTATAATTAGTTTATCGACTACGTCGCTATTGGAGAAGAAAGGTGACTTAAATTTCATGCGGTTTTGTGTCAATATCTATTGCTTCAAGTGTTACCTCGCGTAGGACCAGCATAGAAGTTGCAGGACCCGAAAATTTCACGAGATAAAATAGAGAACTTCAACTTACGATTTCAAACCATTATTCTTGATACTAGACAACAAATTGTCCTAATTATAGAAATTACCACTATAAATGACCATTAATCATTATACTTGAAGAAAGGTAAGAAAAATTGTCTTTGAATTTCTCTCTCCGTTTGTCCGAGGTCTATAATAGTTTATAATTATGGTTTTGAAAAGTGGGTTGTAAGATCTTGTATATAGTTCTGTTGTTTTTATCGTAAATTTTGTGGTGATATTTCTTTATTTTATTAAAAACCCTCATGCGTAGAGAAACCAGTACTGGAAACCTTGTTATCTCAGGATATTTACGTATATTTTAGAGACTTAGACTCTGAGAACTTCATTCTATTTTCTAATAAAGCATTGTGTAATTTATTAAAAATAAAATAATGTACAAAATGTTAAATATTTGTAAAAAAAATATTCTAAACTATTAAACCATTCTGAAAAACGCAAACGTAAACTCGTGTAAACGTGCTANCCAAAATGTTAAATATTTGTAAAAAAAATATTCTAAACTATTAAACCATTCTGAAAAACGCAAACGTAAACTCGTATAAACGTGCTATTGTATCTCCTTAACCGACAGATTCACTGTCAAATTGTGTCAGCGATAAATAGAAAAATTCTAGAGAAGGAAATTAATAAGCTAAGTTCATCATGCAATCTAAAGTGTTCCGACAATTCGTTCGATGGTGTTGTATATTGGAAAGTCTTGAAAATGAAGCATTGACACTAATTTGGGGTGGAAGGGAGGGACACACTAAGTGGATATCATGTATTTGAAAACAAAGATTATATTCAAGTGAACCATTCTTAACTTTAACGGGATTCTTAAATTAAAGAGAAATACTAGTTTTCTGCTACATTAGGTTTTTTTATTTGAAAAATATAATTATGTGAGGACTTTCTTTAATCTATTATTTGAGGGTTAGTTAAGGTAGTTCGATCAATCGCGTGACTGTTTTTGAATACCTTGAATTTCTTAAAATAATGAATAATCTATTTTCAATCACCTTGTCAAATAAGAATCGAAGTAAAAACTATCACACATGTTACAAATTTAATATAGAAAAGAACAGCACAAAAATTTCATTGTCTTTCCGGATAATTAAGAAAGTTATTCAACAAAAACAGTCGCTAAACTAGAAAACTCTGGTGAAACCATTCTTAAAATTTAAACGGTATAGTTAATGGTTCACACCATACTTCCTTTTTTCTGTTACATTGACTTCTTTGAATTCATTTATACAACCTATTCCATTTACAAGTTTCATAAAGCGTTACGTGATTGACTAGCGCCTGACACTCTCATACTTCCTTAAAATCTGAGATGATTTATTCTCAAACAGTCCAGTTGAGAGACTCGCCGCGTCGGGCAAAAAGAGACGATAGGAAACGGGGAATTGTGTAAAGGCGAGTTTCCAAGTGCCACTGTCGCCCATACGTCGCTGTTCCTCCCGTGGCGAGGGCGAGGGCGAGGACGAGGGCGTCGGCGACGAAGGCGGTGGGGTCGACGGTGAGGGCGCGCGCCAGAGCAACAGGTGCCCGCGGCGGCGCCCGACCGTCCCAGCGCAGGGCCTTTATTGCTTTTACACGCCTCGGATGAGGCACCGCGCCGCTCCCCGTCTCACAGTCGGTCGCGGGCGGGCGGGCGCCCGGCCTCTTGCGACGACGGAACGGGGATCAACAGGCGCGTTCTACACGGGCGATAGAGAAGCCAAGGAACGAAGAAGGGAGGAAATATACCTCTACAAATCTTATGATAAAATTACGAGCTACTCACTTTGTAGTGTTGAATGCACTGAAACTGTAATAAAAATTGGTTCACCGTACAACTTTCGAATTAAATGTGTACACAAACACTTATTTACACAACGATAAAAATAGAAAATCATTCAGAGTTGGTACCATAAAGTGTTGAATGACAAACGACGATAAATTTTTGTTGGTATCTGGGAGATACCTACGCTAGGAACTTAGCTGGGGCGACGCCCCAAAGATCGTCTCTGGGTCAGCGCACTGGGGGGAAACTCAAATGATGTATTTAAGTAGTCTGGATGTAGTTAACTGATGATGATGATGATGTGTCAGAATTGCTTCTGAAGTAGATGATGTCTAACAGCATTTGCTGCTTCGGGGACATCGCGTTGAGGCTCCTCTGTGCCCTGGCCGTTGCACACGACCACCGTCTGTTTTCAGACGGCCTCCTTATGATGGGAATGACAAGAATGACATGCAAATTAGGGTGAAATGATGATGAGTGAATGTTTCGGAGGAATGAAACGGGAGTACCCCGAGAAAACCTGCCGCGAGCACCACTTCGTCCACTACCGTGAATTCTACTTGGATTAGACAGGGTTTAAACCAGCGTCACCAGAGGTGGAAGGTGAGTACGCTAGGAACTACGCCACGTGTCGCCCTTGTCAGTTAACTAAAATGAAATGAAAAACCAATCACTAAGAAAATGAAACGTACAATATTGTCTAGGGCTAGTGATGAAATAAATATCTTACAGACCATCTGTTATGGGCACTCCCTGGTACCACCGAAACTGTTAGTGATATTGTAATCATATATTTCTCAATTATAATAGAACTTGAGGAAATGTCAATGTCACGTACAAGTTTTTTATAATCTAAGTATTTAAAATTAATTTCAACAATCATTTATCATAAAAGTGTATAGTTTATTTATCGTAAAGTATCTTAAAACAAAAAAAATTCGACTATATAGAATGTTCATTTCGAATACGTAATTTTTTAATATAGCTTAATCAATTTGTTAACACAACGCGAAGAGTGAGGGCAGGGAATGTCTTATTTATAGATCTTTCTAGTTCGGACTTTCGTATTGCGATGAATTTTAAGACAATATTTGCAGAATATTCTATTGCTCCGTGACTTACCAAGAAGAGTTCTTTACAGAAAATTCCACATCGGTCGTAGTAAAATTATTTTATTGAAATCTGTCATTTAGGATAAAACCCTGTGCATTCTTTGAAAGGTGATGAATATAAATTTTAATCTAAAACTCGTGAATGGTTTCAATAAATTGTATTGAACATGTGCAGAAAATTTTAGCTTTTGGTGGACGTTGTAACGAGATATTGGTGTGAGGGATTTACACCATTGGGTAACGATGAATGCTCGTGACTAATATTTACCTGGATAATTACGTGCTTATGAGATTAACTCTGCCTATTTAAGAGAGAGATTTAATACCACTATTAATACTATTTTTCGCACCACGAACATACAGTATTTTTAAAGAGTGGAATGGTTTTAGAGCAAAAAATAAATGTATCACTGTGAAAATGCGATAAGTTTTCCGTTATGAGACTCAATGATGCAACCCTTTTCATTTACTTCAAGCCTTAGAATATATCGTCGTTATGAGTACATTGCATAATGTGAATATTGGTGCAGGTTCAAAAGCTGTTCCTGAAAATATTGCGTTATAAAAAGAAACAAAAGTTGTTGAAGATGTAATTGACCAAATGACTCGAAAATATTTAGTAAGTTTTAGATCACAAAGATGGCTTAGATGTGTTTAGATTCCATTTACGTTATATGGTATGAACTCAGGACTTACTTATTAAAATATTTCACACTATGGTTCCGTTCTCCACCTTATCCACAAACTTTGGTCGGAGTAAAACACTCCGTTCAAGTGTTATTAAAAAGAAAAGGAAAGGTGATATGAAAAGATAATAATTCAATGGAAAACAATAGCTTTTTTTTTGGTCTTCACTCCTTTTACCTTATCCAGGATTTCGGAGATGGAGGATGAGACGGTGCCCCGCGACTCTTCAGAGCTGGGGAATTACAAGGTTGCCCAATGCTTGCCGTGCACCTCTCCGTGGCGGGTGATGTATGTATTAGAGGAGGGTCGTTGCAACTGGAACTGCTTCGTTACTGCACCAATCTCAGAGTAAACAGTTGTTTCGCTTGGTACAGGCGAACAAGGTTCGGTTTGATCTGAAAATAATATCAAAGATTGGCCAAACTCTGACATCTTACGCGATAGTCGAAATAAATTGTAATATCAAATTCGGAGTATAAATATACATGGAGATAACAAACACACTCGTTGCAATTCGTCGGACCGTTATATCGTTAAAATACAAATAAGGACACTTGTTTCATTGTAACATGTCAGCGGAACCGAGAGCGATGGTCTCGACACAGAACCGTTGCAACTGTTTAGTGGAACTGCTTCACAGCTGTTGTGGAACCGTTTCAACGGCTCCGCTTCTGGAATGTGGTTTGAGTGTTCTAGTACGAGTGAGGGGTGAATGATGAAGAGTGATTTGTTAAAGAATGAAAAGCAGAGGAAACGAATACTCCGAGAACACCTGACTAGCAAACTAGCTTTGTTCTCGATTGCAGTTTGTTTTCACTTGGGTTATTCGAAGTGTGAAACATCTTTAGAGGTAAAAGGAGAGTGAGATATCCACTGTGCCTTGGATCTCCACAAAATTAATCGTACTCGTAATAAATATATTGGTTATGTAAAAAGGTGCACGTGCCAAATGTAAAGTATTTGAAAATATTGTTTCTTTTAAATATGAATACAATGACTAACATTAATTTTCGTGTCTATTTTACTTCTTGATTGGACATTCATTTTTTTAATTATCTTATCCGCATTATCAGCGTCAAAATAATGATTACGTTATGTTTGAATATCATAGTATAAAAGTCATATTTTTAAATCTGTGGTGTATATATTTGATTGTGAAGCACGAGTAATAAGATTTCAATTCAAATCCTTCTTCTCACTGCTATATTATTTGCATTTTTTAAATAGATCTGTTTGGAATTTGGGTAGTAACACGTCTAATTATCTTCTTCCATGATCCACTCTATAGCAATATTTACAAGTACTAGAAAGTGTGCTAGTATTAAAGGACACACTAATCATATAATAAAATGTAAAGCTTTTCACTTTGTTGTTACAGTTTACAGTGTTTTAACCCATAATTTTGAAAGAATAGTAAAAAGAAAGAAAAAAAAGAATCTCATTTCACCATCTTCCCCTAGATATGCTTTTCCAACTTAAAATCCCAACCCTCTCATGAAAAAAAAAGCCCACATACTTCAAAATACGAAAGGGTGGATGGGACAACTACCCTCGCTCTCAAAATGCAAATTCTATTTATTAAAAATCAATGAAATTTACTTTACAATATATTTCACATTTACATACATACATCTAGTTTCCATGGTTATATTCACAGTAATACCTCATATAATGAAATGTGATCCACGAAATACAGCAATCCTTCCTTATTAAAATTCGTAAATTCGCGTAGCAAATAATATTTACGACGCAATGCAAAAGAAAAAACGGCTAGCGTATCATTTTGTAACGTAATTTTAAGGTGATTAATGCCGTCAAAATATATTATAAAAATTATTCAACTTTATAGCTATTGACTCAAATGTGTGCACAATCACAATTTTATTTATATACAATAAGAGTACTTGTGGTAATTCATATCGCCCAGAGTTTGCCCCACACGAAAGCAATGAATTGCAAATAACAATGATACATTGTCGCCTGTGTATGGGAGATACTCACTTTTGGAGTGACGCTGGGTTGAATCCCGAAGAGCGCATGAAGATGAAATCCACCGGTGAGCTGACTGAAAGGGTCAGTGAGAAGCAGACCAGTCGATTGAACGCAACAAAATTTAAAAACAAATGAACAAGAAGTATAACATCATCGAGAAACAATAAAAGTTTAGTTTTGGCAACTTACTGTGGCCAAATATAATAAATATTTTATTACTTTTGCTCAACGGATTTCAGAAAACTATATTGATAGAAGAATTTTAGATTTAAAATAAAAAAAGAAGTAGTTAAAATGTGTATTTCGAGTGCAGGACCGTGCTTATACATGTATATCCACCCTATTTTGATTGGTGAAATTTACAAGTTTCTTTGATAATTTGAGAGAAAATGGGAATTCTATACAAGGTCACATTAAGGAGGAAATCATATCAATTCCATGGCCAGTCTAGTTTCCTTCTCTACATTCCAGCACTGAAATACTCGCAAATCTACGAGTATACTCCCACTAGATCTAAAGAAGTTTTTCGTCCAGATAAACTCCTTCAGTTAGTATATTCTTCAAGCAGTTGACTGATCAATTCCCTAATATCAGAAGTACATTTTGTAGGACTAACCTTTATGGACTTGGAAAAAAAAGTACATTAATTTTCTTAAATCTCTCTTACTGTTATTTTTAATGCAAAAAGCTCAAAATGACCACGTGATAGATTAAAGTAGCAACGAAGCACGTCTATTTTCAAAGACTGTAGAAACTTCAAGCAAAGGAGAATAAGAAACCTCATGACAGCAGATCGCTGCATCTGTGGAAAAATGTTCGATAAATTACGACTCACTATCAAGTTCATAAACGGCATCCCTGGTTGCGTCGATCGCACTATACTTCTCTCTCTCTCTCTCTCTGTCGTGTTATTGGCATTGACAATCCACGAGGAAGAGTGCAATCGTGAAGACAAATCCTGGTATTTGTAATTATAACGATGATTAGGAAATTACTTTTAGGGGACAAAACACATTTTTGCTATTTTAAAATAATTAGTTGATATTATTAAAGATACAGAAATTTCCTGCCGGAAATTTTATGCGATAACATGTTTGTAATTTTCTTTAACCTTCTCATGTTAAAAATTTCCAAAATTATTTCATATTGTATTATTTAAGAAGATCTTGATAAAATCTCAAATATTTATTGCTTCTTTTAATATTTCTTGTATTTGCACACACTACTAGACGGCGCAAAGTCAGCGTGCAACGTGGAGAGAAAATAGTTTACGTATAAGAAAACAGTCTAAAAGGTAACATCTTACGTTTATTTAATGGCGAACGGATCCTCAATCCCGTGAAAATAATAAATATAATGTACACTGTAATTTAACCATATGTAAATAAATCCCAATTTGAATTTCGAATAGTTTGCTTTTAGTTAAAACTGTAACGCATTCAACGTAAACCTTTTGGCTGAAAATATTGGTTAATTTTATTTTTGAAGAAGTTTAAATAATAAAACAAATTATAATCGTTATTTTTTGGCATTATTATTTTCGCTGTTAAATGTTATAGCGCTTTAGTTGTAAAATATTGTGTTATGAAACTTCAGTTGAACGGATGCAAAGCATTCACAAATTAATAACTACGTTCTTAAGATCCGAGGTGCCATTTTAAATGTTCGCTGAGGCAGAGGGGATAAACATAGTGTTTTCTAGATTTTGACAGTGGTAAACTCGATTATATGATTTATGATTCCAATATTGCATCAAAAAGACAATATTTAACAGTCATTAAAATTGAATGTTTCTCATTTCAACGGGTGGTGTCAATTCAAATTCTGTGGTGACAGTTATTTGTACATTTTTCAGTTCCATACCTAACGTATATTAAACAATTTGGATGACTCGTAATGTTGTATAGTTTGCATCTCTGCTACAAGAACGGAGTAAATCGCTATCAATCCATTGAATAAAATGTTAATTAAAGGGTACAGATATTTGATAGGTTTTTTAATTCCAAGATTGTTAGAGACGTCTATCTATCCTCCTTCACCTGCTCTCTTGAAAAGGCCCCGCTTACTAGTTATCGTAATTTGTAATCGTGAATAGATATAAGAACGATACGTGGTCCAGTTGTCTTTATTCTGAAAAGTACTTATCCTCAGATGAATATTGAAAGGTATGCTAATCCAGAGATTTTCTGTAGTTTGAGTGTGTTTTTAATCTCGAACCTCTGGGTGGTGATTGACATTCTGTAACTTCATAATGTAAATTGTGTTGTAGTATTTTAGCTTTTGAGACAAGAAGGAATTTAATTGCGCAAGTTAAACTATGCGGCCAATGTGAACTAAATTAACGATTAATACTTTGCAATTATTAGAAAAAGATGTTATTGTAATATAAACCAAATTGCAACACAATTCTTCTGAAAGTTTCCGAATATTGGCGTTTCCGAAAAGTTACGAATACGAAAAAAATGGAACAAAAAATAAATGTTCATATACTGAAGTAGTTTGAATTATGGATCAAACAAAAATCAAGACCTAGAATTAGTGTTAAAATGAAATGAGCAGAGTAAGCGCGAGCTAATATTGGTCAATACTTGAAAAATTGAGTTAAGACTTCAAACTGTATGCCAGCTTAAGGTCTTGTAACTAATTCCGGCAGAGAGTTGCAGTGTTAATTAGTGTTTTGGATGTTCTGACGATAAATACTGTAGTTTTTCATGGAAAATATGTTCATTGTGAAATATGGAAATTCATGGAACTTAGAAGTCCAGTTTTGTGGAAGAGTACGTACGAGTTGGACCATGTGATAAACACATTAAAGAACACAATCCGGGAATCCCCAGGAGGGCGTGCCTGTCCGCGTGGCCCCGCGGCGTGCAGTATGCCATGGGCGGCCTCTCGAGGGAGGGGAAAGGGATTAGAAGGGGAGGGAGGCAAAGAGGGTGGCGGGGGCGGTCGAGTGCAGAGCAGATGGTAGATAAGTCGCGAGGGATGCCGGAGAGCCGAACTCTTGACCCCTGGCCCTCTCTCTCTCTCTCTCCACGCCACTGCCGAACGAGGGCCGAGGTGATTCGCGCGCGATCTACGGTCCATGACGAGAACCGCGCAGTGCAGAGAAATGCAGGGTGAACATCGTCGTGATGGGGAAATGAGATCTCCACGGATGCCGACATCTTTTATAGGGGTCCATGGCTTTATTTTATCGACATCGAATGTGGAGAAGACGGGTATTAAAAGTACCAGAGAATTAATCTATAACTGGCAATTTTCTCAATCGCAGAAATTCCAAATATTTTGCGATACTAAAGTCGTAGATTACTTTTGAATAATTTCTGTCAAGGTTTTAGAATATAAGCACTATAAAAAGGATCATTTACCCTTACATCCATTTCATTATGGCGGGTGTGGGGTACTCCTGTCACATCAGTTCCTATCTATGCCTGCCACAGTAATGTAATACTCCATCAATACATATCTATAAAATTTATTTTCTGTGTTTGGCGCATACAAAACCAAGTAGACGTAAGTTGTGTAAAATGTAATGCAAAATTAATACATTTCTCTCTACATTTGTTACCCCTTATCACCCCATTCGATGAAAATTTAAATTATTAACGTTATTATTTGCGGTAGATGGTTTCACTATGCCTTCCAAATTAAAATAAATTAAAATTTCTTGTAAAATGATTCCGTATACAATGTTAGTATTTAACGTTTACATACTATCTCTTCCATAATTTTGTATGCACTAAAATTGGAGTGTCAAAATATTTTCAGACATTTTCAATACATTTACTTCTGTCCTGGAAGAACGTAAAAGAATCAGTCGTATTCTACTACATATTAACTAATACCTCCTTTCAAAATAGGGGATATTTTCTTTCCTTTTTGTTGAAAATTATCTTCATGTAGTGAAAATTTATTAAAACCTTTGAAAGGGAGGACTTACGCCGAATGAGTCCTTTGAAGTTAGCATACATTAAAATGTGATAAGAACTGAATAATTTCTTCCTTTGACACAAGTTATTGCTTCATTATCTCGATAAATTCATCACAATAGGGCAGAGTGTAAACGTTTCTTAAGAAAATAACATGTACTAACGACGAAACAAAATGTGTTTTCTTAAATTTTCGGAATGGTCCATCACCGTGTATTCCATACATTAGTGCTTTATACCCCAACATTTCATTTCTAAACGCTACTCAAATTCATTTATACCTTCACAATCGAAGGTAAGATAAGCAAATCACTTCGAAGAAAAACTAAACAACGATTCCAGTATGTATGAGAAAGCCAATAATTCGAGAAAAGTAGTCATGACACTAAAACGTTAATTAAAAAAATAATGATAACATATTAAGAAACAAAATTCATATTAGATTTTTGAACTAAAATCAAGAAATGAATTACGACATTTTAAGAATGTGATAGTACATGCATATGAGAATGAGATATCGATTTTTTGAAAGAAGCAATAAATGAGAAAAGCGAAAGGGCACGAAGAGCACGTTTGCAGCCTCGCAAGGCAACACCACGCGTGACAGGGCCACCAACTCCCTCCTCCCTCCGATACACATCCTCAGAACCGATCCGCCTCACGCGTGTTTGATTCTTCTGCAACACAAAGTAACCTCCCACTTAGCCGAGCGCAAGCCATGTAATTTCCGTCAAATACCGAGCTTTCGCTCCACAATCTGGCCCCTCGTCCTCTTGGTGCCCCTTTCCTCTGACTCCCCCATATCCCCACACCGCGCCGCCCTGCCACCCGCGCCGCCCGTCCGCGCACGTCTTCCGTGACAGGCGCGGAACGTGAGAAACCTCGTCGGAGCTTCGCGGCCGCGCCGCTGGAGGGCGGGGAGATCGACCGTGAGATCCGCGGAATCCCTGTTCCCCGCTCGGCTAGCTTCGGAGCGCGCGTCGTTTTATTTGGCCAACGCGACCGTCACCGCTTCCCACCCCCATCGGCCTCTGTGCAACCCTAGGTCTTAAGTCACTTATGCCATCTTGTCCTGGTTGGAAGTTTATTTCGAACTGAACTAGCTATCATATTTTGTTCCTGCTAAACCCGTGCAAATACTTATCATACACACTCAAGGAATGAGAGTTATTTTTAGTTAAAATTATCAAATTTCCATCTGCTTTACAAAATATTTATCTTTGATGATACAAATAAATGTGCGTTAACAAAATTATGGACGAATGAAAAATGTATCATTGACATCACAAACCAACAATAATCTTATACATAATAAGTTGTTAGTCGACAGAAATATCTTATCAAAATAGCAACAAATCAAATTTAGCTTTATTAGCTGACCGAGTTAGCTTTAATCTAGCGGAGGGACAGACAAACCAGAAACGCCACCTCGGAGACAATTTACTAGTCAAAATTGGAGATAACGTGCGTTAAGTGGCATATGATAATAAGATTTACAACGAAAATAAACCTGTCAACATATATCTCATAAGATACAAAAAAATAAATAGGTTCCCCATTAAAACTCTATAGAGCGAACATGAGTCACGAAGAACATCCTACTTATAAATGTATTCCTACCGAAAAGATGTAGATAATTTAACATATTTTTACATAATTAAAGAATGGTTTACTAATTTCAAAGAAATGTAAGCACAGGCATGAAACTGAAATTCACTTCTACAACACTTATTTTGAACTCCTATTAAGAAGTGAATGATATAAAATCGCATTAAATTATTTTCTATAAGAATTCCACCGAAGAATTATTTTTTCGTCTCAGGAGCGTTTTATTCTACCTCACAATTATTATATGCTCGATAATATCTTAACAATACAAAATTAATAGGATGTATAGTATTCTGAAGTTATTTTTGTAATTTTGAACGTTCGTAAGTATCTCCATTTCCTTAAACCTGCACCGCAATATAACACGTGTAATTATAGCACATGATGTTTCCAAAGCAATTTTGTTCGCTGAGAGTTTACATACGATGTTATAATAATATTGTTTTCATAAGAAAAAGAAATTTGCTTCATGGATCAAACTGATATTAGGACATTTATTATAGAAGAACGGAGTTTCATTATAAATATCTATGAATGATTTCAAAAATGATTTAAAATGAATGACGTACCAATGATTTCAAAAATGTGGTCGCATAAAATATTACATAGTGTAACGTTTTAACAGTACTTTCTTGAGTATTCTAAACACATGTATAGATTTTGTTCTGTGCAATTTCATAATTTTCTAAAAGTTTTCATTTTCTCATACCAGACATTTATCACTATTGTCAGAGTATGTTGCTTAATTCATTCCGCTACAACACCCTTTTCTGACCGAAAGGGGAACCACAATATATTCGACCTTCACGAAATGATCTCTTAGTTTACTCTAATATTGGATGTGATTAAGTAATCTTTGATCAAAGATATGTATAGATTTTAATATACCAGGTTTCTATTGATGTGAAGCAAATATAAGAAAATGTTAATTCTAATTTAATAATATACATACCATTTTGTACTGTAATAAATGCAGTAAGTGTTCCATTAATATTTGTAATGGGTCATCTCGAGGTGAAAATTTGCAATGTGTAGTCAATATAGACAACGTTAAAATATTAATGTAATTCTATTTTTCAACAATTCTCGAAAATAAACTTTTATAGTCAAATTTTTTGACTGGAGTGGTCATTGCGAAGTTGGAGAGGATTGAAAACTACTATTACAACTTTTTCTGCTAAGTTGCTAAAATTAGTATTTTTTGATCGGCCATTGCGGGNTTTGAGATTCATTCGACGTAAAATTTAATGGTCTTTAATTTTAATAAAATTAATATTTTCTGCGCGAATCTTAGTTTCCGAGGTATTGGTATCTCAGAATAGAGAAAATCAGATTCCATGTATTTGGGATCAAATGGAGATATTAAAACGATTTCCAGCTTTGTCCTGATGTGTTCATCAAGAAACCTATTTTTACTGACCTATATGTTTCTTAAAGAACTTGATTTTCCATACTGTGTTAAAAATATTTACTCAAGTTTATTTTATTTCCTTGTTGTAAATTCCTATTAAAATTTTCATTCCCAAATTAACTTTTATATTTAAATTCGGCAACGGTCGTATTTTGAGTGTTTAAAAATATAAATGTGTTTTAAAGATGTTTAACACATATACAACGCTATGGTTTTGTGTTATGTAAGAGATTGCTGTATGTGTTCTATACGTATATTTTTTTCTTACTCTCTATGACCGATCTCAAATGATGAAATTGAAGTTAGTCCCGATATTAATATTTAGTAGCTCAAACATTCAAATGCGTGCTGTGTGGTTTTTTTTTACAATATTCACTTTAAGTCAGAGATCAATATAATCACTTTAAATGGGTAATATTTTAAATAGTTTATTTACGTATTGTAAAATATGAATCTACTTGTATCACTGTAAAAAATGAGAAAACCTCATCAAATAACAATCTAATAAAGCGAGGAAAAAGAATTACTTCCCAAAACAAGTAATAAAGGGAAGAGAAACTATTAACAAAATTCTCGTAAAATTTTGAGCTTAGACATGAGGTTGGACTCCTGCATTGATGGTGTAACTCTTTAATTCCCAGTTTTCGGGAGTATTTATCAACTTGTCAATGCTCTGTAGCATTTTTTAAATTTATTTTAGTCACTGGCAATTGTGACAAATAACAATTACAGAGTTCCTAATGTTCTTTGTTTCTTTTGTCAGCGCCATTTTTTATTTATTTAGGCTGTCTCAGTCACCCTGTCTACATAGTTTTCGAAATACAGGGACTCTGATTTCTGTTCATATTCACTAGCACTACGCAACTTGGCCGCGTTTCCGTCTCCGCCAACGAAGAGACGTGCGAATAAGTACACCCAGCTTTGCAATGCTCTTCGTACATGCTCTATATCCGTCACCAAGTTCACAAAGAGTACATTTTCCACTCCGTCTCTATTAATTTCTCTATGGAAAAGCATTCTTCTCAGAATTTACTATACCACCTTCACCGCAACTTCCTCCCCCGCCGCCTCCGCCCCCACCGCCACCACCGCTGCCAAAACTGGTCAGCGTGTAACCCTATAGCCGGCCACGCCAATTTAAACCAATCTTTCACGCCTGACCACACACCGTTCGCTGCTAAGCTAACCGTTGGAATTAGTGTAACAAGGTGCATACGTCCGCCACGGCGTGCGAACGATCACAGCGAACCGTGCGGCGTGAGTTGGTACTACAAGAGCGTGAGATAATGACGCTCATAAACGATGCAGCTGATAACTGCGATTGGGATATTGTGTGTCTTAAGGACGCGATTAGTAAATTAGTGGATCGGATCGTGTATCTCGACGACGCTTCAAAGGATATAAATAACAGGACTAACAGTGGGATACATTCCAACACGTAAATATTTTAGTTCACTTTGAAATACGATTTCTTTGATGATGGAATATGTTATTCAACGTTATTTATATTTAGAAAATCTTGAAAATAAAGCTACTTTACTGATTTTTATAAAATAAAAAGTTTTTAAGTTAATGAAAAATAGAAAAGAAAACCCATAAAAAAATCACTCATAAATTGAACGAGATTTTTCGGCAGTCGCCATAATCAGTCACGTAGAAGATCACATGAATGATGATGACGACAGCATTTCTACGTAACCGATAATGGTGACAGCCGAAAAACCTCGTCAAATTTGTAAGTAACTTTTATGTGTTTTATTTTTTAGTATTTTTCATTAACTTCTTCTTTTGTAGATATCCGTTTTTGCTTTTATATTTATATTTAGTTATTCGAAGAATATTTGTTTCTCTCAAATATTCTTGATAATGATGTAGTGTGCTATAGAATACATTTAAAACATACTATTCCATTACGCCTCAGCTGCTCCAGATTTTCGTACTGTCTTCTTTGGTTTAAACTTTTTTTTTCGGTTCTGTTTAATGGTGACATTTTTGGTAACGGTTAATGATAACTTTACGAATATTAATTATTTCCCTAGGAAAATTTCAACTGACGTATGGCATGTCCATTGTAGTACATATCATTTTAACTTCACTACTGTCCTCGCATTCCATTAACTTCCTCTTCTTCCCAATAGATTTTACTTCACTCTGTGATAACAGTACCATTCTCAGCTGTCGTCAAGTTTCCTCACACTATTTCAAGTAAAACATTCACCATGTCTCACATTTACAATTTAACCGGGCTTAAATAAAATTCTTTAATTATAAGAGAAAAATGGAAACTTCGCTTTACAATCAGAATACTTTTTTGTTTCATTAGAAAAAGTGGATATGTCACTGGCAACATAGAAAATCCACACATTGCCTAGATAATGTGAACAATGCCTGAAACCATTAGATAAAGTAGCGTATAATTTTTATTGCCAGCATAGCCTAGGCCATTGTTAACTATACCGAACTTATAATAGCCAGAGTAAGTATAATATATTTTCGCGAATTATCACCTCTTACTGGACTTGACCTACAACTGAAGTGTTACTTGCTACAAACAAGCTGTAATTATTAGAAATCCTTGTATTCATACAGTTTATGGAGTGAGTTTTCTACCGGTTTTCTTTCTTAGAATGAAGTGAGTTCATTAGTTCAACAATGGAGTATAAAATACCGCTGTAAAGGGTAATTTTATATATATATAT
>NNCF01126043.1:292725-316226 GCA_002313205.1 Laupala kohalensis
CCGTTTTTGCTTTTAAGTTTAATTTAACATTATTTTTACATTGTATTACGGTACTTTTAAATAAAAGCTTGTTTTTAAAGTTTTTTTTTTAATTTCATTTTATACTTCTTATAAATTATAATTTGCTTATTTATTTGTCATATGAGCACCAACTCAACTTTCATTTCATCATGATTCTCGTTTCCAATCGAGCGGAATTTTTACAGATTTGTTTTGTGTAATTTAGGAAGATGAAAATTTCTTAAAATCGTAAAATTTGGACGAATAGCTTAGATTTTACAAACTTTAATTAACTTGAGGAACACCGCCGCTGACGCCAACATCGTGTTGCCCTGGTAGGATACTTGATAAGAAACGAAATTGTAACTGAAAATATAAACTGATAAGGTGTTTCTTAATGACACTTAATGACAGAGAACCTTCAGTGTCCTGCGACGCAACCCAATATACGTCCCTCCACAACGCATCTCATCCTAGTATTCAGTAATTCAGCATCGACACACTACGACAAGCATAGATACAATAAACGATACACCTTCCATCTCCATCATCATGTCAGCGCAATGGAACCATAGTCATCTATTGTCGTACAGGCCACACATATCTGTAAAATTTCAGATCAATCAAAATTTGGAAATTTGGATTGGAAAAGACCGAAAACGCAACTATAAATTTTGAAACTGAATGTCAACATACATACGACCGTATGAAATAAAAGCTTGTGAAAATTGTGTATTTATCATCTTCAATTAGACCGTACACTCATGAATATAAGAAAATTTGCAAACGATTATTTTTCATATTTTGCAGTATTTGATATTGTGTTCAGTGAATGACATTTCAAAGTCAAATGAAGTCGTGAAATACTAAGAAATCACAGAGAAATGAAAGAAGTAATAATTATTGTTCTATTTTAAACTTATATAAATAGTTTATATGTCACTAGCTTCGCCTGTCTTTCGTTAGCGATTCCTATGTAATATACATGATGTCTAGGCGAAGTGGGAAATGCGATGAAATTTTCCTACTTTCTTACGACTTCAGGCATTATTCACATTGCCAAGGAATTGTTCACAATTACTGAATTTCCTACATTGTCCGTAACATATACGCAGGTTAGGATGTCTTAAAAATTACCATACTAAATTTGTCGAAGTTATTGTACTGCCTGAAGTTTTAAGACATATAGAGAGTGATTGGTTAGTAGATCTCGTATAAGATCCTTTGCGAGATTATTTAATTTAATTTTGTAGTATTGTGACCACGGAATAGTGCAAGTGAAATCGGTACTCATGTTCTATTACTCTCTTACCACGTAAATAAAGTTTTAAACTTTAAAACTATATATTACTGATAACATGTAGACTTCTGATACATATCTTCTAGTTTTTTTCAAAATGAGAGGAAGCTCAGTGAAGTTATTGATAAAAAGTATATAAAATATTTTTCTTGTCATGAAAAACAAACTGTTCTTTCATGAGACAATATAGACAGTTTGCCTCTCATACCTCACAATGCTTCAATATTTTCGGGGAATGTAATTCTATTATTTTTACTGCGGCAAATTACTCATACCGCTTGCGTAGGAACCTCCCCATAAAAGTTGCCTTGTATTGTCAAACGTGACGGCGTACAAGAGGATCACGAATGAAATATTTCTCACTCAATCGCCGTAAATGGCATCGTCGGTGCCGGAGCTCACAGCGAGGAAGGTAGTAAGATGGCACTGAAGACACTGGCTCGTGGGAGGAACAAGAGGATCTCAATCCATCAGATGAAGTAAGGGACTATTGGATGTGGAGACGTGGCGGCGATGTGGGATTCATAAAAGGACTCACAATTTCTGTAATCGAATCGACGATCGAAAGAGAATCGTCAAAAGAGAAGAAGATATCTCCACGCGATTTCTCGTGCACTCAGGTTGGGATATGATTTCATTCAAACCAAAAGAAGACATTATTTCGTAAACAGTTTCTTCAATGATAAACTACATTTCGCTTCAATGATAATCTTTTGACCCGACCCATTGTCTGGTCTAACCTATGTGAACTTACCGAATGTCTAACACACACGTACGAACTGCGTAATTTATCAACTTATTCATCTTTTTGGTTTTATTGTTTAATGTATAATTATTAATCAGTGTATAATTTCAATTTATTTTATCGTTTCTGCACTTTACAAAAGAGTTTTGTATCCTTTGGTTCGTTTCCTATTACCTTTAAGTATAATACTAATTTGATCTCTTTTATATGTTAATTATAATGGTAAATACTAGTGTTATGTAATGAGTACCAAGCTCAAAATAATTTTATTTTAATTTTTTAGTGGTAATTTAACTTATTTTTTCAACATATGAAATGATAAATTTAATATTGGCAATTCAAGCTTGCTGTAGTAATAAATATGATACAAACTTACAACTTTAATTTGAAGTGATATTGAATTTTATAAATACACAGAATTTTTTTCTTCTGAACATAAGATATTTGTATATATAAATAAGATTGTATATTTTTCTTGGGGCTTTAGGGATTGTCAACGTCAAGGTCATTAGAACCATTAATAAGATTGTAAATTGATGAATGCAAACAATTTATTGAGTTGGTGAAATGATGTGGTGAGGTTTGTACACTGAGTCCTCAGTTGGCGGAATATAGTAATGGAGAATACAGGAAGTAGGGCATGAAAATTCAATGTATGTATAAAGTTAAATGTTTCATGTAAATGTTGGTTGAATAAATTCGGAGTATAACACTAATTATTGTAAAAATGAAAGATTAATCGTGTACTGTAAAACAGAAATTTCTCGGCTAGATATTATCCTGAGGAAGCTATGAATGTATCTAAACGCTGGCGATAATAGAAATGATTTTTATTGACCAATACTTATCCTTTCTTAAGAGGGACTTTAAAAGGGAATGAGTAATATTATAGGAAAGGAAAAATTAAAAAGTGGGGTTGTATGGGGAAACATAAAAATAGAGAAGGGAATAACAAATGGATGGAAAGACACAGGTATAATAATAATGACAGAAATTTTTTCAGGGAAAGGAAGTAAAAATTATGCCTGAGCGACACTACGTATTTGAAGAGATAGAAAACAAAGAGACAATTACGACAAGTGAGAAACATACTAAAGGAAATTAGGCCTAACAAAAGTCCTGGATTTGAACACATAATACCAGAAATGATCAAACGACTATATAAAATATACGAAGAGGAATTACTGGATATCTTCAGAATGTTATGCATTAAGTTATTTCCCTCAAGCGTAGAAGATTGCCGAGTTAAAATTGTTCAAAAAATCTGGCAATAGTGACCCACAAAAGAGCAAATCTAATCGACCTATAATGCTACTTCCGGTGTTAGGCTAAATTATGTATAAGGTAATTGCACTAAGGTTACAAGAAGAATTGAAAGGAAAGTTAAGCCACAGGCAATTCGAGTTTGTAAAAGGGAAGAATACAGAAGATGCAATTAATCACTTACTAGAACAGATAAAAGACCTAACTACACGATACGCATTTATGGTATCAGTAGAAATCACAGGTACATTTGACAGTGTGGACTGGGACATATTGCAATATCTAATCAAGAAAGATATATCAGGTAAACTACGAAAACTAATACAATCTTATTTAGAAGATCGACATGTCGTATTGAGAATATGTGACAACGAACTAATTCACACAATGACAAAGGGTTGTCCACGGGGAGGTAATACAGGACCGACATTCTGGAATATCATAATAAATATATTATTAGAAAGGATGGAACAGGAAGGAGTAGAATTAATTGCATACTCTGATGTTATAGCCATTATCATAACACGAAATAGTAGAAGAGAATTAGAAATAGTAAGCCTAAGAATATAAAAAATGTTCGAACAAGAAGCACAAAAATTACAACATTCGATTTCTCAAACAAAGACAGACGGAATAGTTTCAGAAATGAAAATTAAGGGTGAGAGCAGACAAGATCATACGATCCCCGACTGGAAAGTACAAATAAAAGACAATATAGAATATTTAGGCATTATTATTGATGAAATATTAACGTTTGTGATACATTTGGATTATATAGGAAAAAATTAGTACGAATAATATACGGATTAATGCGAGTGGGAATCAACCGATATAGAATTGGAACAAAGCAGTTAATAACCGTATGTAAAGGGGCGTTGCTACCACAAATTACGTACTGCTGTACCGTGTGGTATGAAAGATCAAAATTAGTATATATGTCTCGACGACCTTCAAGTTTACAAAGAAAATGTTTAATATATTGGAGTGGAGCATACACGAGTACATCAACAAAAGCCTTACAAGTAATCCTAAGACATATACCAATAGACTTAGAAATTGATAAGCACTTCCTCAGAGACAAACTGAAGAAAACTGGAGAAATTCAAGTTGGAGAAGAGCAGATACAACTAAGTACTCATGGATGGAAAGGGAAAATACCGAGAGCACTTGTGCAATGTTGGCAAATACGTTGGGACAAGGCAATGAAAGGTAGACTTACGTAACAATTAATACCCAATGTAACATACGGATATACGAATAAAAAATGGTTCCAACCGACACCTTCAATGATGGAAGTATTAACCGGTCACGGTGACTTCAATACGTTTTGGTACAGGTTAGGACTAACAGATTCAACCCTTTGTAGATGCCATGAAGAAATAGAAACTGTGCACCACGTAATACATAACTACAAAATACTTGGCCCAGAACGAGCTACTTGGACTCGACAAATATGGAATATTTCGTGAAGATAGTTGGGACGAATACATTGCAACGCAGGCGCGGTACAAAATATTTGAAAAATATATTACGGATATAATGTTAATACGCAAAGCCAATAAGACCAAATTTACGTAGTAGACAGTTCGTAGAGGATGAAACATAATTATATAGAAAAGAGCAGATAGAAGATATTTTTATGAAGACAAAGAAAATATGAGATTATGATGAAAAGGAAAAAATAAGTAAAGTAACCCAGGTGGTGGCATGCTTAGCCGAGAAACTGGGATTCAACAAAGTGAAATGAAAAAGAAAAATGTGGATTACACTAACGTGAGTTAAATAAATATGATGTGAACACGAGAGGGTTCATCAGTTAATTATGGGTTGATCTTCCTTTTAATTATATTCTATTATTTTGCTAGTCCTGCGATGTGCAAAGAAGTATGACTTTACACCTCTCCGAAGCTTAGAATAGTATAAGTCGAGGAGGTAGCTGACGAAAAATTAAAAATAAAATGGATACACAAATAAGCATCCACGAGTATTAGTTGGAAGAAACATCGTAACTAAAACGCGACAGTTAATAATAAATGGGAAGAGAAATGTCATTGGCAAATATTCAACACAAGCAAAAAAAAAGCACTCTTAAGTAAATTACATTCTAATGATGTATCACAACATTGTGAAACATTTACGATAAGAGTAACAAAACATTATGTTCCAATTGAGGTACATTCTGAAAAGCGTAGAGAGCGTAGAAATACGGAGCGAAGAGTTCGCTCAAAGCACTGAGGTCACAACTACAGCGATGAAGAGGAACGCATCACTCCCCAGGTGATCGTCAGCAACTCGTCCTCACGCGCGGTGGACGCAGAGAGTGAGCGAGAGCCGTGAGCGTTGAGCGCCGTCGCGCGAGCATTGATCAATCGAAGAGGAGCAGCAGGAAGACAGCGTCACCCGCGCCGGGAAGAAGAAGCTCAGACGAAAATCCACTGTCCAGAAACTTTCTCCGTCCACGATGAAATTAATTTCGAGTTTATCACAAAGTGGGACGAATCGAGTCTCTGCTAGTTGGCGAGAACAAAAGGAACGAAAAGAAATTAAATGAGATGAATCTCTTAGCTATATATGTAGACGACCTGCGCAAACAAAGACGTCTTTGTTTTTAACAAAATTCTATATAAATATTCAAACATAAAAATTTAACACTTAAACTTTCAAATATATGCCTGAACTATAGCCGCGACATCGTGCAAAATAAACAGCAGAAATTAAGTTGGATTGGAGTGAATCTGCAGGAGTAAATTAAAAGAAAGGGAAAGAACGCATAAATGAATGTACCAAAGAATGCAGAAAAGCAATTAAATGAATACACGGAACACAGTGCAACAAACATGTCCTAAATGGAACACGCAGAACTACGTATCCTGAGAGCAGGCAAATTGATCCGTGTCTCAAACCGGGCGAAACCTCACACTGAAGTGTTAATTCAAAACGTAGAAATGCAGAAAGCTCTTCTTATTATATAAACCTGCTTTATTAATTTCCTGCAGAGCGGGCTGTGAAGGGCAACGGGGGGAACCAGCATTGGATCACGAGAGCAAACACAGCTGTCACGGAACGCAAGCTGTTTGCCTTCGCGAGCTGAACGGAGAAAATGATTCGTAGAACGAAAAATTCGCACTCTAAAACTAAAAGGGCAATACGAAACACCTCAAGCACTAAATCTTTACATTTGAAGAGAGCTAGATATGTTTTTAGACACACTCAATTTTCTTTCGATTATACCATGCTTTATTTCATGGAATAACGAATTCCGAGTCATAGAAATCGGAATGTATAAATTGGCACTTAAATCACAAACCAATTCTCCACTGACTTCTGGAGGTCTACAATCATCATAATTAAAAACCTGTTTGTAATCATCATCATGATAAGATATTTTTGTTAATCAAACCACTATCGATACAGTAGGATCAATATTATCGAATATTAAAATAAACTAATATTGATCAAAAGAAATCCTCCAACTCAGGTTCAAACGATCTTACATACCATTATGTTCTTCAGAAAATAAAATATATAATGAAAACAGTACTTCGTTATATCGTAAATTTCCATTATGGTACTTAAAATCCTTGAAAATGGTTTTAGTAATCTTAAAAGTTTAAAATACCAACCAAGCACAAATATTGATAGTTGTAGTTCAGAATAATTTGCATATTAATAAAATTCATGTCGGTGAAAAATTCATTATAGAAAATCAGACGAGATAACGCTCCATCTCTTCCATTTACTTTTGGATAAATTGACAATTAAGATGCCACAGTAAAGAATTTACTAGCACCCGCAGGGCACGGTCATCCAATAACAAACTTAGTTCTAGTTCAAAAATTAACCACTCAGAATAACTTAAAAACTGTTTAAAAAATCTTGGCAGGATCTGACGAAGTCTACCAACGAAACAATAATTAAACCAATTAACACGCTTTTTATATGACATTTAATTTTCACTTTCATTCCGAAATTAAGTTACACGTACTATTTTCTCATATCATGGGGCTTTTCAGTAGCCACATTAATACGATAATAACTTTATTTGAATCCATGTTTGGAAAAAAAATCAAATATTTTCTGCAATTAAAAGGTTTACTGCGATAGAACATTATTAAAGCGAAACCAATGTTTTCCAGAAGTCACTTTTCTCATCAAAGAATTCCACTGAAAGGAAACCGTTCATTAGCTCACATAATAAAGAATGTAGTTATATCCACACAAAACCTATGATTTAAATAGACAACACCCGTCACTGGGAAGCTTTTCACCAGTATGTTGTGTGCTGCATAAACTCCGCGCATTAATATGCTTCTCGCCTTGCACTAAACACGCTTAGAGTCTCACGTCTCCCTTTCAAGCATCGGTGAACAAAGTCCACATTACCAGTCCACTCACGTCCAGTCATACAAGCATCCATACGAACGCGAAGATATATTAAAATCGTACAGTCAGGGTTGACACCGCTCGTTTTCCTTCAATCATTAGAGACGGCGTTAACGGTGGAAATGCTTACGTTAACCTCCATTAGCGGATGATCAACGCTAACTTAAGCGCATCGCAGAGAGACAAATATGTTTATAGGTAGGACATCAATTAACTCAAAGACACGAAAAGAAGAAAGATCAATTTCTTTCAAATTGTTCGTTCAATACCTGAAATAACATAATTCCCCATTTTACAATATACAAAAAGAAATACCTACATGACATCCTAGGGAGGAAATTCAAACGACAAAATCATTAAAATAATCTTTATACGCACATATAACAACACAGTGTGTTCAAAACACCACTCTAACAAACCTGATTAATATATAACCAGATGAGTCAGGGTTCTAAAATAATAAAAGACAAACTGTTAATGCACGGAATTGTTTCCGCGTAAATTTGCATAAGAAATCGCGTTCAGAGAAACTTCGTTTCGAGAAATGTAAGATTAACAACTCCTTAATTAGGAATAAAGTTTTGTTTCGCTCCTAGGATTAAAAAATCCTACTTGGAAAAAAAAGTATAAGAAAACGCGAAATGACTCAAGATTCTAAAGTTTAATTCCTCATTTCACACATAACACGGGCATAAAAATATGAATGAACATGCCAAATACTTTTTACACAAGATGTGAACATTCAGAAAATTTACGATACAGAACATGAACATTTCAAACATGAACTACGAAATTCAAAAACAATCTTACATTATGACAATATCTCAAAAAGAAACAAAATCTCAGATATCACAAAACGCTCCCAAAGTCATTTCTTGAATAGTGATGGGTATAATATAATTATATATACTATATAAACAACAAAAATAAATTATGGTTGCTAAAATACCTATAAAATGAAATCTAAAAGAAAGAAAAAAAGACCGTATGGCAATAATTCTGTCCACTGGTAGTACACGTAAATAAAAATAAAGGAGTAGAAATAAATCTGGAGGTCCAACACGGATAAAGGTGACATCACTCTATAAGGAGCGGCATTCACAGGAGACTTCATCAATATCAAACCCATGCTTCGAAGGTTTCTCGATCAAAGCACGGCGACTCGGCAGGTAGACAGAGGAGGCGGCTCCACCAGCAATATACGAGACGTAGTACCAACGAGAAACGTTCCAGTCACTCCATGGAAGACATGGAGAAGACAATATTGCACAAACTTTCTCGTGAATCTTATGATTTCTTTTTATCTTCTGATTTCACATACGACAGTCTTTGTTCTTATCCAGCCCATTGTCCTTGGGATTCTTGTAGCACTTGCTTGAAATCAAATATACATTACAAATTAAATAAATAATTTAGGACTTA
This sequence comes from Laupala kohalensis, assembly GCA_002313205.1. Lineage (NCBI taxonomy): Eukaryota > Metazoa > Arthropoda > Insecta > Orthoptera > Trigonidiidae > Laupala > Laupala kohalensis. The sequence goes on from NNCF01126043.1 coordinate 301,839, forward strand.
CGACCATTTATGGACGAACAATATATACTTTATGATAAAAAGCTCACAACGTTTCGGTTTTCAAAATAAATGTTTCAAAGAAAACTCAATCAAACGAAATATTCGTGAAACTAATAAAACGCAGAAATACTTTTTAACACACTTTCTTCTCATTGAAATTTTACTGTTCTCAGCTTCTCCGTTTTGATGGTCAATTATTTATGAACAGAGAATTTATAATTGTCAATTTATAATAAACTAAATTCTCGACGGCCTTACGAGTTAAAATGCGCTACCATATATCGAACAATCTGAGTCATTACGTTCGCTTCACAGTTCAAAGTGCTGAAGGAAGTAGCAACCGCCAAATACCCCTGTTGCCTGGATTCATATCAAAACAGCACAACACTACCAATACAATCAGCACGTGGCATATCGAAGGAGAGATATATGTTCTCTCATATAGCAAAGCAGCCCATAATACTTTTTAGAAAATAACGAGAAACAATGTTTCACGACGACATAAAAAGTTTTTCTAAGCCGTCATTTTGAAGTTGGTTGAGGTCAATCAACTTTAGAAATGCAACTCTAGATACCATTCTTGAACTTTGATTACATTTTATTATTCCGATATTCAAAGTAGGCTCACTATCTATAGCGAAGTGCAAATAAGGAAACATAATGGTGGTGCTGAAATCAACCATAAGATACACACTGCAAGGACTAAAAAGCGACACACGGGTGGGTGTATTTTTTTTTTAGTGGACTTAATTGAGTTTGTTCACACGAGATTAAAACTCTCTGACGTTTGAAGTGCGATTGTGACCAAATCAATAACATTCAGTTTGTCTGAAGGCGCAGATGTGATATTTTGTGATGTCTGGTGTGTGGAAAGATGAAAGCTTACGTTGTTGTTTTGGTGCAATGCTGAACACATGTTTAAACCGTATACAGACACGGTGGAATTCTTTTTAATGTTGGCTTTATAAATACTGTATTAATTGTGGACCTCATCTCAATAATCCTTCAATATTACAGAAATTTAAAAAACCTGCGTAATAATGAAAAGGTAATTCAATTAGAAGTATCACTAAAGATTACGTGAAAAGGTTAGTACGTTGTGTTGAGAGAAAATAATGTACCATATATTTTGAACAAGATACGGGGAGATTTCCTCTCATTTCAAATGTTTTATTACTATTACTTTGAAAGTATACAAGAAGAGAAACGTAAACTACATTTATCACTTCATTTATAAACTTGTCAACCATTTCATTGTTAAGGTTGACAAAACAAAACGTGACGAATGAATCAGAAAACATACACACTAGCAGATTACCCAGCGTTGCCTGGGATATTTCTTAGACTAATCTTATTTTACTCACGAAAAAATAAAACATCTATGTTATGAGATCAAAATACTTTTACTCGCTGGTTTTTGAAAACATGTTGAGCATCCTAATAATTCAAAATTCATAATAATACTAATTTAATACAAAAGTTTACTACATACACTACACCATATCGCGGGAGCCGCGCCTATCGATTGAATTTTTCCTTCCAATGCATGACGCGGTTGCATCATTTCATTAAAAATCTTCTAAAATCTAAACTATATGTAGAAATTTTACGATTTTAATGCGAATATTATCTTTCTTAAATTAACAAAGCAAATAATTCATTAAATTTGATAATGATTGATACTTTTCTTCCTAAATTATTCTCTTAAATATTGGTATTTTAACACTCGTGTTTTTAATAATTTTTTTCCAATAATGTGGGCGAAACTTTGTAGATGGACATACGCTTCTCTAAATTTGAAGTATTTTAACTCTTATTTTTAATAAAGTTTTTTTCGGAAAAGTAGATAGATATATGCTGTCGTGGACGTTTTTGCATAACTCTTTGAGGTGAACAATATTCCCATTCATTGTTATCACCTATCTCTAACCGTTTAGGCGGCGTATGCGAATATACCTCTCTTTTCTCCCGATGTCATCGACATTTATGGTCAAAATCATTTTCTATCTTTCTTTTCACGCAATTTTAATATAAAAATTAGCCTATGTTCAAACTGGGCATCTTAGCTATATCATTGCCAAATTTCATCGCAATCAGTTCAGTGATGTAATTGTGATTAAGTAACAAACAGACACGCTTTGGCGTTACGCATTTATATATTAGTATGGAAGTATGAATTGCCATTTCTGATCCACAATAAGTGCCATGAAGTGTGGGTATATAATGCTTCCGAAGAACAGATTTTTAGTTAATTAAAATAAGATTACGAATACTTTCTACCAGCAAAGAAATTGAAATAAAATTTGAAATTCAAAATCAAACAAATACTAGTTCATTAACGAAATTTCCACGTTTTTTCCAAGGTTACAACTTTATTAGCTTCAAAACATGTTTTCAACGGCATGGCCGTCATCATCAGTGAATCTCAAATAAATTACAACAAAATATATTGATGAAATATAAAAATTGAAATTCAGAAGAAACATTTTTTACAGAACAACGAGAAATGAATTTATAATCAGTTACAAAAAATATAAATATACTTATAAAATTACAGAATTGAAATAAAGAAGATGAACGTTTTTACACAATAATTAGAAGAGAATCGGTAAGAAATTACAAAAAAATAACAGAATTTAATTTAAGGAGATAATTTCTTTAGAATAATATTTGTGTGTATCTTATGAATGAGGATATTCTAAATATATATTACGACTTTTAAAAATATAAGTTTTCTGAATGTGAAAGAGTTCAAGGAAAACGCGAGTTGTACTGCTTACCTGGTGTAGGAGATTTCTGGCGGGAAAATGCAACGGTAAGGTGCCGCTTGGGTTCTTTTATACGTGAACGGTTTGGGGCGGTGGTAAGGGTGGTGGAGATAGATTTCGAGGAAAACTATGTTGTCAAACTACTATCTATTCCAAAGGAAACAATGGAGAGGGGGGGGGAAATCAGTTTGTTCCTTTAAAAGATGGTTTTCTCTGGAATTGTATAAAATATGAAATACTAGTTCCTAGAATAGATTTGAGATTACCCATAGAAATGTTGGAAAAGTGAAATACGAAAGAATATAAACACTTAGACAAAATCGAAACGTGTACGCGTTTCATCGCTGAAGACCTCGAGAAGAGAATAAATGAAAAGCGTCTTGTCCAAGTGAATAGCGAGAAAACAAAACGACGAGAGGCAACAGAGGCTAAAGGGAACAAAAGTGACGCGAGTATAAAGCGCCAACGAGGAAGTCGTAAGAGACATCCGCTAGGCATAAGGGAAGAGGAACAATATCTCAAAGGGAGAGACCGCTGGGCCAGCACCAGTTATTGGGAAGACGGGCAGAAAAATGACGCGGATTCCACTAGGCTAAAGGAATGTAATTTGTAATGCTATTTTACGGAATATATCAAAACAATGTTTAAGATTAATTGTAATCGAGTAAGTTTGGATACGACGTTAAAAATAATATCGTTAAACCAAGCAAAATGAATATATATATATATATATATATATATATNTATATATATATATATATATATATATATATATATATATATATATATATATATATATATATAATTCCAGAAGATGTGAAATAACTGGACACAATTATGAAAGTATAACTATAAAAACCCCAACATAAAAAAGTAGCAAACGACGCATGCTCAAATTAAAAATAATTCCTTTAAAAATTAATAAATTCTACTGTACCTCATGTAAACAGATATTCTAAGGAAGAGCGGACCAGAACAAAATCAAAGAAAATGTGATCACCACATAATTAACACGAGTCTGCTTTACATTGTCAATGGTCTCGTCGACAAAAACTTTTTAGCAATACCAACACAACTATGGAAGTGTGGATACATTGTGGTAGACTTTTTCAGCTTCACTTTCAAATGACACCTCATAAAACGGTTTCATGTAATCAGAATCATTTGATTCGAAAATCTTCCGGTAGATTCTTTTTCTTGTTGATTTATTGCCTTGCTTTCATATTCTCTTAGAGAACCAATTTGACCTGATGCCTCACTAAATTACGAGAATTATTTAAGACGACAGGTTTTCTCTCTACGCTTCTCAGAAGTATTTTGTCAGTATTCGCATGTTTTTATACCATACCAGCAAATATCAAAGTAATAGAAGCACTGAAGTTAAAAAAATATATTATTCTGTTTTAATTTTCTCCTCGTTCTTTAATCTCCTAAGCTGAGAAACAATTTGAAAAAACTTGAAGATTTTCCGTAATTTCAAATAATTCGTAAGTACGTTGTTACAACGTCTTGAATTTTAAATCAACAGGTTAGAATTGAAGACTACTACTTATGCTATTATATAGCTTTTTTATATATTTTTAAATACTGACAAAAATGCATATTGTTATTTCTAAAAACGTAATCCTGATATATCTCATACCACAGAATTAGCGAGTCAAGTTTCCGTCTGTTGAATTATTTTCGGCAATATATACGAAAATGACTCGAACAATGACAGTCATGGGTGACAATACAAAGTGCCGTTTCATAAAATAATGTATATTAATGGCAAGTCTCTGATAATTGTCAAAGTACGATGTCTGAAGATATTGGTCTCTTAAAAGGAACTATGGGCAGTATGTGAAAACACTGACTCAGTGACCACATTTTGAGAGCAAATTACCCTGAAATGAAGTTGTAGAAAATTGCATATAACGAGATAAAGCAAATTAAGAATATTTTAAAATCATAGAGCAAATATGGACTACGTTCCACCCACTCCTAGACGCACACAAAAAAAATTGGACTCTTCAATTAATTTACAGAGGCTTCAGCGGCCGGAGACAATATGTTTGTTCGGGACAAACCGACTCTGAGAAGTAGAACGACCAAAGCTTCAGCCAGGACATTCGCACTTAGCAGTAGTACAACAACGAAGGTCTGTTCGACATTGACATTGTTCTCAAGGTCACAAAACGATGACCGAAACGTTAATAGTTTTGTATGTTGATCTGCGGTTTGATTTGGCAAAACTATCAATATGGTGTTATTATTGCTTACCCCAAACCTGGAATACAAAAATTCGACATGTAAGCAGTTTGACACGAAAGAGTAAAGAGCCACAAAGCAGACAGACGATCCGCCTCTTCGAACACTCGAGACACGTGAGCTGAGCCGCGAGCAAGTGTGAAAGCTCTTCGGAGGTGAGTACAGGAGCGTCGCCCGAAGCCGAGGCGTCGGCTGGAGGCACGGGCGCGGACGCCGCCGTTGGGCGTGGAGTGTGGCCCAGGGACGCGGCGGGCAGTAGTCGCGGGGCGCAGCGACGACGCTCGATACACCCGCATTGAGCGGTTGAGCCCACTCGCCCGTACGTCCGCTCGCTCGCTGCCTGCGTCGAACTGCCGCTGCTACGAATAACTGCCCGCTGCCCTCCGGCTGCTGTAGCGACTCGCCTTTACTCCAGAGTTTCCTACACTGAGGAAGTTTTTTTTTGCCACAAGAGGAAATGCGACTTCGATTTCGCTACTTAATAATAGACTGTAAAACCCCGCACCCATAAAAATTCAAACGCTGACATCTCGTGCACAATTAATCGCGGAAGTATATGCATTCGATTCGATAGAGATGAAAGAAAAGAGACGTTTTTGTACATTATGCTGGTGACAAGAATAAATTAACTTTATCGATCAACCTTACAATGTAAACTCATTACAATTACTCTTCAGTTTGATTTTTATAGATTTATGAAAGATATGATAAATAATTAAACGACGATTAAAGCATGGGATTCTTCCGGAGAGAAGATCAATATTCAACAAAGAAAATGAAAAACACGTAGCAACCGAAAACAGTAAACTTCACACAACATAAAGTGAGGAGAGAGAGAAAAACGCTGACGTCAGGGACATAAATAATCGTGAGACTGTACGATGAATATAAGTGATAAGACTACTCGGAGAATTCCCAATAACTTCGTCCACATATCGTATCGCTGTACCATATTCACCACCTTATTGCAATTCCTTCCTTAGAAAAAACTTCTGTTCACACAAAAGCAAATTTTTTCAAGCTATTCAAGACAGATACGAATTGACATCATACGTAAAAGTCACTGTGCAGCCAATAAACGAATCCATTTAGTGTAAATCTTCAGATTTATTATGCTACACTGATGTGGTGAAATGGGAGACGGGACTGGAGCTCGAACCAGGAATCTCCAGCTTTGCGCGCAGGCGCCCTAAACATCACTATACTCCATTCGCTTTCTGACATCGTCTACTATTGTTCATTTATAAACGTAAGTTTCTGTTTTACAGAAAACATCATTTCCAAAAAAAGAAAAAAATGCCTCATCACCTCGTTTGTCTCGTATCAGCATCGGCGCGCATGCGTCTCCCCGCAAACCCGCATCCAACGCTTGCCTCTCGCCACCCTCGCGGATTCCTCAGGGCGACGAAGCAGAAGTGAGAAGCTGTCAGCCAAAAGCGTCGTTCCTTCTCACCCCTCGCTCTGCCGCTCCTACCCTCACCTCTGACATCGGCAGAAGCATCAGCGGCGCCGGCGGCCACCAATTGCGTCAGGAGCAACGCAGTCACATGTCGCTCTTCCCCCTTTCAGATATACACCACGATTCCCAGTCGCAATCACTTCACTGCACTTCAATGTATCACTTCACTACGAAGGAAGAAGGAAACCTCGAAATTACTTTCGACTAAGGTGCACGCATACCCAGAATTCGTCTTTGGAAGGGGTTTACGAGGTGATCACAGTGCATCTGCAGTCGGTCGACTCTTTAAACGAAAAAAAAAAAATATGTAATTGGAATACGTTATTAACATAGTTTATTTGCTATTATGTATTAGGTATAGTTTATACATACACACACAAATGAACCTCTTCCCTCGCAGAAATCGCCGGCGCTGAGCCGACTTCCGATTTCGTATTTCCCGGAATTTGAAGATGAGACAACGTCGTTATGCGACGTCTAGACGACGATAATAAACTACGTTCTTTCTATGTCGAGATCGAGTCGAAGATTGATGTTGAGATGACTCCGTTATACGACGTTGAGACGACTAAGTTATAATAATAAATAATAATAATAATAATAATAATTATTATTATTATTATATCGCATGAGTCTTAGACTCCCGTAAATTATGACCCATTTCTCTTTGGATGTTCATATATAAATTTGTTCATATAATTTTCCGTGTTACACACGTGTCCGGCCCCTTAGCTCATTAAAGAACTGTTTTCCAGACTGTGGTCGTACTTCATCTTTTATATTAGGTCGTATACTTGTAAAATGATGGAGTCAGCATGGCTTAGTGGGTAGAGCGCTGAGTTGCTGGGGGTCAAACCCCGGTGAGGTGGGAATTTTCATCACACCTCAACATCCAGACTGTCTCCCAGGCCTACTCAGCCTGCTGTAAAATGAGTACCGGGGACTATCCTGTGGTGAAACCGATCGGAGCGAGATACTGACCACATCTCCTCCTTCAAGTACCGAGGTCAAATAATTGCAGAGCTCTACTCTCCGCGAACCCCATAGACCTTCGGGGCTACGTTGTGGGATAGTTTGACTTTTGACTTGTAAATTAATATCTCAATATTACCTTGTACATAGGACATTCTTTGTGAGATCTACAGTGAGATCTCGGGACCAGTGTATGAGCCCGAGAGCACCTTCTAAGTCCGTGCTGTGTCGGAGGCTGCCGACTCAGCGGCCACAGGTGACCTACCAGTATGCGCACTGGTAGACGGGGACACGTCTAGCTGTCGCATCCCTGATATAAGCGCTAACAGTAGCCGAGCAGCAATCCTGCTCACCGATCGGAAGTCGTAAACTCCAACCCAATGGAATTCGTAACTTCCTACCCGTGCCGCGGGTGGGGAAACCACTATTCGGCAGAGACCAACACAATTAAGGGCTCAATGCCCCTACCCTGCCTTCTCATTTTAAAGTGCTGAGTGGCACCCGACACCTAGACCGTGACCACCCAATGATCATGACTCAATCTGTACCACTTTGTGAAATCCCCAGCATCCGATTTGTTACTCGAGGAGCGAACCCGAGATTGGGTACGCGGGAAGTGAGGCTCGTCCGTTCGTCCAGTGGTCCACCGAACGGTTGCTTGCTTTATCCAGTTAGACCCAATTAAGGAGCTACCCTTCATGCACCATGCTGTGGTCGAGGGCAAGCCCTCTCCCCATATTACGGAACCCAGAAGCCTTATTCGATTACCGAGCGATCGATGGGTATCTGCTCGAGGCGCAACTTGTTTGCCTCTCCCACCTGTCCGGGACATCCGTTCAATTTACCCAGTGGCATCTAGGATCTGGGTAGGGTACGTGTCCCGGTAGTAGTGCACTCAAGCTGGTGGAACACAGTGCACCCCCCGCTGTCAGAAAGGTTGCCCTCTCTACGGCGGGTCCATCGAAGCCCCTTGCGTGACTCTCTTCTCGTGTTAGACAGGTTTCCCCGAAAGCCTGGACAGCCAGGATTTCCCCCAATAGTAAAGGCCGATTCCCCCGGCAGAACATCTCCCACCTTCCCCCTCGAACCGATCCGTTGCCTGTGCGCTCGGAATTGGGTACGGGACCCGAGTGGACTGTCAGTCGGGCGGGGGACAATCCGGTTGAAAGCCTCTTTGGATGGTCGGAACCACATTCGCAATTTCAACGTTCCAATTTTACGGCCATCTGGTAGTCTACCTCGAAGGATTTTCGCCAAGAATTAATTTTCGCGAACATCCTCACTTTTACTTGTTTACGGATATTACTATTTTACTTGTTTACTATTCATGGTACCAATTATAAGACAGAGCAATACAAGACAATAATGATTAGATTTTATCACCATTTTGCAGTAGCTCAGTGGTAGCGTGCTCGCTTTGAAATGGAAAGCACTCTGGTTCTAATCACACCGTAGTCGGAGATTGTGAAATCACGTTCTCAAAAGGAATGTATGTCACAACTTATAGAATATGATAGAACATGTAAGAAGATGGATAATATCCATAAAAGTAGTAATAAATATGATAATTCAACATTTTCAAGAAAGTCGTGTGACGACGTTGTTTTGGCGTCGTCACCCGTTGTCGAATAAACGTTCTTTTACGACGTCGTGAAGACGCCGTTCTCCGACGTCGAATCGGCGTTACATGCGTACGAGTTGGTAATGTCTTCTCGGCGTTGTTATTCGACGTCGCCACGACTTTGAAGACTTTGTAACTTCGTCGTTGCGACTCGAAATTTCTATGTGGGTTATTATATTTACATGTACACCGAAAAAAATACGTCTGGATGTGAGATCCAAATTCAAGAGAGAGAAAAAGGATTTTCCAAACTTTTCGGTGTAACATCCCAACCTTCGTACGTGACAGACTACCTTTCTAGTATCCAAACTATGACATATCCAAAAATTTGGAGAAAACCTCCCCTTCCTCTGAATTTGTACCTCACATCCAAACCTAGAGTACTCACAACAACAGTTTTATTTTTACTTTATCTTGTATGTAGTATATAGAAATCGTGCAAAAAATTCGAAAACGTTAGTTTTACGTAAATATCCGTTTTCAAGATCCCTGATTCCGAAAAAGGGATTCTTACCATGACGTCCGTCCATATGGCCCGTCCGTCAATCTTTGCGCAGCAATTCCGACCAAATGAAAAAAAAAATTAATTCACTTTACAGTAGAAATTCCTTGTGGTCGATGCATATGCTCTATTTTTTTATTTTTTTTTTAGTTTAATACAAAGGGTACTTCAGATGAAGGTCCAAAACAGCAATCAACGATTTTCCTTAAATATTATGTATTCAATGTGTAATTAGTATGTGTTACAACCGAACAACTAGTTTCTGCGTGTTTAAATCGTTTGTGTATAATTGTTTCAAAGAATAAATTTCAAAAACTGTAATCATTTGGTGTGAGGCCGGTATCGTTCGTCCATCTTAGGAGTGTCCATCTGGATGGGGTAAACCATCAGATGTGGACTAAATCAGCCTTACTAGGACAGCATTTCATTCCCTTGGTGCATTTAAAATTATCGCAAAATTATAAAAAATATCAAGGAGATGACCGCAATGCAGATTTTGACTTAAAATGAAAAATTAAGAATAGAATACACAAGAGCAAACTTGACATTTAGGAAATAAAAAGTTTTTAATATTAAGATATTCCGCTCGTATTGCAAATGTTTTTCTCGATGTATTTCGTTATAGAGCACTACCCAACATACCGAAACAGATGGACCAGTCTGCGCCTTCAGAGGTTCATTTAATTCCTAATTTGCATGCATACACATGTCATAAATATTACACAAAGCTATGAATAGAAAATTAATTGAAAAACATTTGCACAAGAAACAGGAATTATAAACTTAAAAATTCAATTAAAATTACTGCATATCGTTTTAAATAAAAACAAGCACTCTTTTGGTTGGCAATAATAAATTCCGCATCTTCTCCCCAATCGCTCATCGAATAAGTCATTTTGTTCAATCAAATTTATAAGTCAAGAATAATATTCTTTTAGTGTTGTATATAGTCCGATTATTATTTTTTTATACAATCTGAACAGAAAGAAAAGTATTTATTCATTAACTAGAAGAAGAAAATAGTTAAAATGTTCGATTACAAATACAGTGAATCTTTTCTTTAACGGGCACTATAAGGAGTTTAAAGTTTGATCGTTTTTCGAGAAGTGTCCACTTTTCGGAATTGAAGGTCAATGTAAAATAAAATATGGAGAAGTGTGAAGAAATGTTAACTATAGAGAATTGTACGACGAGTGAAATTTTACAATAGTTTTTTTAGAAATTTGATGATAAAGTGTATCGTTCAGTGGCGCTTCGCGGAAGTTAAGAGGAAAAAAACCGAAGGAATATAATACTGATCACAACACTTTCCCTACCAAAAAACTAAATAAATAAATAACAAACCATGAAGCATAAACCTCTGAGAGGAGCCGCGTGAGCTGTGCTCCCAGTCCTCCAGAACCTTTCACTCACGTCAACAGCGCCTCGCACCCCGAGTGTCGAGACGCAAGACCCTCGTCACCATTTCTGCCGTGTCACTCACTCACTCACTGTAGGCAGCAAATATCGAGTCGGCGGCGACGCGCACCACCGCACGGATGGAACTGGGAGGAAGTGCCTTGGAACAGCATCCTCCAAGCGATTTAGCGATATCCGAGTATACAGACGTGAATGCTTAGATAAGAATGATATTTCGAATTTTACAAGAGACATTGGAATATTGGGGACCTGCTACAATGTAGAAAGCAAGAGCAATTTCTTTAAACAACAACATCCGATTCCGCCGAGTGAAGAATGTTTTATTTCACATTCAACGTTCTCTCATCAAAAAGGACAATGATGCATTTTAATACAAAAATAGAGATCTGTATACAAAAATGTTTTTCCTTCTATCCGGCAGATGGGCAGACTTCTCATCAAAAATTTATTGACGCAAACTCTGGTCATTATCTATAAAATAGTTAAATAAACGTTATCATTTTACAAAATTATTAGAGGGGGTGGAAGAAGGCTTTACAAGTTCCCCCTACCTACATGCCTGCATCAGCAAAGCGATGACTTTTTATTTATTTGTTTCAGAATCAAAACAATCAAATTCATTCCAATGATCGCAAAAATACCTCCAGAGTAGAACATAAGGAAAAGTCTAATTTCCCACCAATAGGTGAAAAATATACGTAACACAGTGACAGTTCCCAATTCTGCCCAGATGTACTCGTTATGAAACAGAACACAAAGGATTCTAGTTTGACATTTTCCACTTTATTTACACAGGGTGAATTTACTATCAACTTGGCCCTCTAGTGAACGCGGTATTCAATACTCTTGAACAAAATCTTGTACTGTTTTGACTGCGGGTAATATTACTATTCACGTGTATAAAACTGAAGTCAAAAGGTTGTATTTTCAAATGCTACAGATCAACAATGTCGATATAAGAGCCATTTATCTTAACGTATAAACTGGATTCACAGCTGCATTGTTTTAAGGACAAGAGATTTTTAACGCCAATATCAGTTGGGTTCTCAGTTGCGCACAAATAAGCCACAAGCTACTTGATACTACTTTAGTAATACAAAGGACCAATGCTGAAAAGTAAGATACAAAGAGACCAATGTACGTTACTGACGTCACGATGTCGTCACCCACAGACACACACACACCCATCCACGCAATAATACACGTACTCCCAGTTTATTACGGAGCTCACTAATGGAGCCATATTGTTATCTTGTTTCGCGTCTACAAGAACCATATCTAATATAATTGTAGAATTTCTTTGAAAAAGAAAAATTGTGGTTTGCATTAACGTTAGCTCTAATCCACAACTCTGCCTGAGATACTGACTTCTATTTCACGAGGTGATCCCGTGTTTCGAGGCTCACTGATGCGGCGACGTAGGAGAGACGTGCCCAAGAAAAGAACATCTCGCGCGGAAGGTGAATTGAAAATGAATCCAAGTTTTAAGCTAAGAGAATGGAAATGCAGCAAGGAAAGCTATCTAGATTCTGGGGCAAAGCGAAAAATCTGAGGTTACATCTCAAGCATAGAGGTTCTTTCTGGCATATTTGATTCTGTTATAACATTATATGATCAATGATCTAAAAACTATACTTACGATGAAAATGGTAATAATACCTTCAATGTAAACACACACGAAACGTGTCTTTCATTTTCATCAACAGGGTCAATATGGAACTTGAACATGGGCAATTCCACGTCAAGGCCAGTCACGGTTGTGTGCACTTTGTCTGAAAAATTAGTTGACATTAATTTTATCGGACTCTATGTATAAAAGTTAGTAAGCCAACTCAACAAAATTTCAGACCTAGAGGTGCGATGTGGGATTTTTGACAGATATTTTCTTTTTGATATTTGTTTCAATTTTTAAGATTTCTCACATTTTCTCTCAAACGCGGATTTCTCTTTTAAATTTTTTTTTTCAAATACTCTATATCATCGGAAATATTCGGGAGAATTCAACTACGTTCATATCTGATTGGATATTCGAATTTTATAATATATTCTGTCAATGTTACAATTTTACAACAAAACCGGCTAGGTTCATAATATAAAAGACGTGCATTGAAATTAAGCATGGTACACGAAGAACAAGAAGAAGGCGATTTCTTCCGATTCAGATTAAAATTATACGTTAAGAATTGTAAATATAAAAGAAGTAAAATATTACGTAATACGCATTTCAGTCAATGACATTCTAATTGCATCTTTAAAAACGATATTTTTATTTGAAAAATTAACATGTTTCCATTTGCAAAATGTTAAGCCAGGCTCAAAAAAACGAGTTCACTAATAATAAATTATGTATAGAAACCTTTATTAAATTCTACGACCAATTAAATTAGACTAAAAGATACTAACAGGATCTATAGTGTAAACAAAAACCAATTCTACGTTTCAGTTTTTACCTCCTTAGTCTAATGAACGAACAACTTCACAAAAATTTGAAAAGATTTCATTAATTAAAATACCTATTAAATGCTGGATCACCGTCACTTGCAGCCTAACGACTAATGCAAACATCTCACCGATCCGAAAAGGAGAAAGTTTAATCCACAAAAGAACATAAAAACAGATTCAAAGACCTCGGATGCTCATTATAACTTCCTCTAAAAATGTTTCATCCAACTAATACGAAACTTCTTTCTTAATTTTCAAAAAAATATACGAAGATGTAAAATATCAACGGTCGAATTTTCTGTGTTGAGGGGAGAAGGATGGCTGTAAAAGATCTTAAGACATGTAAATAGGATATACTTTTATTGCTTATGATAAAATAACCAACAAGAGGATTTTTTGAGTTCATTTCAAAATCATGAAGTAAGTCAAAGCTTACGCGAGTATTTTTTTTTTACAAAGAAAGAACACTGGTAAAGATAAAAAAATTAGAACGTATTATTCAGCAGCCCAATACTGTTACTTTTCCTGAACTAGTAAATGTAGTAAATAATTTGAAACAATAGAAATTATATTTTCAGCAGCCCAATATTACCATATCTTCTGAGCTAGTAAATGCGGTAAATACAATACTAGAATATCAAAAAAGAACACCATGAATTCGTGGGCCCTCCAGCAGGAAATTATATTGACATTCTCGAGGACGTATACAACAAACGATCACGCCAACAGAGCCACACGCATATGAGTATAGTCGACAGGGCGTGCGAAATGTCAGAGCTAGTACCCTGTATACCCTCCTTTTGCAGCAATGCAGGTTGCAGTTCTCCCATGGAGACGATCGTAGAAGTGACGGATGTAGTCTTACGGAATCGCCTGCCATGCAATTTGTACCTAATGCCTCATTTGCGACAGATTTCCTGCCAATGGGCATTCTCAATGGGGGACAGATCTGGGG
>NNCF01126043.1:316816-421026 GCA_002313205.1 Laupala kohalensis
TTGTAAGATGCGACGGTCTTGGCGTGCATCTGTGCGTCGTAGCTGTCGGGACCCAGGCTGACGGGCACGTGCACCTTCTGCTGACGACCGGCGAAAACATCGATGCACTGTGGAGCTCTCTCGCTCGACGTGTTGCGAAATTCTGCAGTATGACCACCCATTACATCCTGAAGACCCATTATACATCCTCGCTCAAACTCTGTCAATTGCACAAACGGTGCACGTTTTTCGCTGAGCTAATAATGTTGCAGACAAAGACGGAGTTCCGTTTGGCAAGGCAAACTGACTGCTACTGGCTCTGTAGGTCAGCAACTGCTGCGAAGTTTGCAACATTCCACGGCTGATAACGCGATTCCTGGCAAGACAGCGCTGCGCTTTTGATCATCACATTAACTGCCCTCTCGTAGGGTTCTGTGCAACTTTGGTATTTGTAAGTTATTTTCTTCACGATGTTTTTTTTATTTTCCAGCAGTGTAGATACAATACAATTTATATTGTGCTTTTCTGGTATTTTTTTAATTATATTCTGCATTGGAACTTATGAGGCACCGCGAATAGACAAATTTTCTGTAATCGTAAATTCAATCAGTATGAAATTTTATTTGATATTAATTTCCCTAGGAAGACTAACTTAGCTGTATCGACTGATTTATAATTAATAAAAATATGAAGCAAAATGACCAATAGAATATAGTAGGTTTGAATTTTCGTAATTTAGTAGTGAACACATGCCGTAACATTTTCATTCTATAAAAAGAAAACAGAAACACCGACAAATGGTTGAGACGTATTGAAAACGTGTGATCACCCGGACATCTATTTCGATGCATTATAAACCTTTGACTACCATTTCGCAAAGTGAAACACCCTGAACGCAGGATCAACAAAAGAGATATGAAATAAAATTTTCTTCGACACAATCAAAAATAAGCTGTATTTATTGGGACTATTACCTTTTGGAGCTATTCACATAAAAAGTCTAGTTCAGTAATTGTGTTGTATACGGTAATAATTATCGCACTTTCTTTGTTTACATTTTAATTCATTTTCAATAGAATACGAAATGAAGGAGTCAAAGACTACTCGAGTAGAAAGAAAGTTACTAACTCAAGAGTGAGTTCTAAATGGGAAAAAGGAGATCTGGGAAGAAAATGTGATCTGAAAGGGTATCCCTCCACGGAAAAACCATTCATAAATCCTCCACTAACGGGCGACCCACAGGGACAAAGAGATACAAGTTGTGAAACAGGAGCGAATGATATGGAGGGAAAGAGGATATATAATATATACGAAAAAAAGAGTGCAATAGGATAAATAAAATAATAATATCCTTAAATTTTAAAGAAAAAAAGGAAAAGAAGGGTATCGAAACATACATTAGAAGGATACGGAAGAAAACCAACATTACATAAGCAGTCGCAGCAGAAAAAGTTGTTTTTGTAGTTACTAAAACATTTCTGGGATTGCTTACAGTTTCGGTTCCGCTATACATACCTACAATAGATACAAACCTAATGCATAAGTGAAAAAGAAAAAAAAATTGAAACTGTAGCATCAGCATTCAGTGTGTAATACATAAAAACAATATACAGAAACAATTTAATTTTTTACATTTAATATATAGACAATATAATTTGTTCTATAATGATATTGAAAGTATCACTATCAAAACTCTTCAATTCAGTATAGTATTGAGAGAGAAAAAATGTAGTTCGAAATCCGGTTCCAGTTTGATGAGTCGACAAACTTAATGAGAAGTTCTCCAGCTGAGAAAAAGATGTTAACACAAGGAAGATAATGTAGACAGCTATAATGAATCTCTTGGCAGAGCATGTTACCTGGAATGAATGTTATGCAATCCTCAATGCTTAGCAGTACTGCGGGAAAAGCCGTACGACGAATATTGTAATGCCTTCAGAGGAATTTGCAGAAGCTCACATTTTGACTCGACATTATATCATTCAAATATCGGCACACAGAGAAATATCTAACAGTCTTAATAAATTTCTTGAATAAGTGTTTGTATTTCTCCTTCATAACGTCCTCCAAGAAACTGTTCCAGCGCTAGCTACAGACGTGAACTTCTTTTACACATCTTCCTGGGTACAGTAATCGAAGTAATCTCCTTTGCTCATTTCCTCCGAAAAATGAGAGGCTAAAGCAAGAGTTATTGGAGTGAACCTAAACTCGTCCACACAAATCGTGTACGATAAATAAATACTTCAGTCGTCGATCAAAATGATCTACCACTAACATAAACACATACATACAAAAAAAAGAACCTTTGGAAGGTAAAAATAAAGAGGAATCTTTATGAAAGAGTCAGTTGACGAGACCGAGCAAACGTAGCGCGTCATTTCCAAAAGATATAAAGTGAATGAAAAGTAAACAATATCTTTAATGTTATTCAACCAACACATCAATCAATGTTTTCATCTCCTCATGAATATGAAACACATTTAGTTATGTTTTCTCAACAAAGCTTGGTACATATTATTCTTGTACTAAATAAACAGAAAGCGTAGTTCTCAGCATTATAGCTCATATTCAAGAAAACCGGGAGGAATATGCAAATCCCATCCACGAACTTTCGCAACGTACCAACTACTTTGAACTCCAACGTACTTCATAAGATCCTCTCAGTTCCACTGAAATATATTCCCAACAGATGAAGATGAAAACATACGGACGACCGGCGTTTCGCATGATTATATTTAATTTATCTTCTTAGTTATCACGCTCAATTAAAATTAAAAAAAAAACATTTGTGCATTTAGTTATGTTGATGTTATGACAAACAGAAAGAACTCTTGAAAAGTAAAAGTATATTTATTTACAAAAACAATTAAAAATAGTAAATAATTAAATAAACGATGGCCGTTATAATAAGTTAACATACCAAAAGATTGATCACGCAAATTTGGAAGCAAAAATCAGCAGAGCGTTCACGAAATCCCTGGATTCAAATTACCCAAGTGCAAAATATACGAGCGAGTTTTCAACCAGTGATACCTTTCCTACTTCTTTGAGTAAAAATTAGCGTCGAGCACAAGAAAGACTCACCAGTCAGGTGTTCGAACCCGATCGACAGTGTCTCAAACATACCTGCAACAGAGATAAAAACATTAAACGTTAAAATATAATAAAAATTATAAAATATAACAATTAAATGTCTAATTTATGCATCTATGTAAATATATTCCTTATAACCGAGCCTGTACCCAAAAAGTCATAACCAGTTTTTCAATAGTAGTTAATAAAAACTTTTAAATTATTTCCTAACATTTCCCTTTTATCCTCTTTATGGGGTCACATAACCACCTTGAGTGTTACCTTTTCCCATGACTCGGTGAAAAGGACGTTGTCGATCAAGTGCACATAAATCACAATCCCACCACGTATATCACTTTTACTGTATTATAGAACTTCTCCGGTCAGACAACACCCAGAATAATATGTAGCAATGCACAAAAAATCTCAGGATGATCATATAATATGACATAGGAATACGCACATTTACTACACAACTTGAGGTTTAGAAATCTGATAGAAACACACTTCTAAAGAAATGGGAGATAAAACATATCCAGATGAGAACAAATCAGAGCAAGTATAAAGCAATACATCGTCAAACGGGGAAGGAATAAGAATTATGCTTTCCCCAAGAAAAATTTTCATTCCAATTACGCAAATGAAAAAAAGCCAATTCCTTGACACGTGATATTTATCACTCCACAGTAACGAAGTAAACCGAAAGATGAGAGGAATATCAGTTGAAACCTATAAATCGTTTTTGCCTCGGTTGCAAAACCAGCGGAGGGAAACTGCAGTCCAACTCTGAAGGATAGAAGTGCGGTGAAGGTTTGACAGCCTTGAAGGCGGAGAACGAGCAGGCACAGCGCCAAGAAGAGAAACTCGTAAATACATTCAGAGGCGCCAACAAAGTCAAGCGAAGAGTTCGAAAGTGAGGAGCTCCCGAGCGCACAAGAAGTAAATAAGGCTCGTCTCCCCGTCCCGTCGAGAATTATCACTCGCCCGAGCGTCTGCTTCGAATTGAAAGGGTGATAAAAACTCCATTTGTTACGTTCCAGATCAATTGAAATGAAATACAGAAAAGGGAAGGATCGACACTTGTGACTTAGAATGTTTGGTACATCATTAAAAAAACTTGTCAAAGATAGTGAAAGCAAACGGAATAGACACTGGTAGAGGGGGCTTTCTCGCTCCCAACAAACTACTGAGCAGGAGAGAATTGGGTTCGATCCTTTACTTCTCCGAACTGGAAGTTACATTCAACTCGTGTTTCCCACAACTATCCCAGATCAATGTCGTTACGTTTCCAGGCAAAAAAAAAGCTTTCTTTCCCATTTCATTTACTCAAAATCCGCGGTCAATTCAAATGGCATATCACACGGTCTGAAGCTCGTAACATAGTTTTTAAAAAAAGCATGATATTTTTGCTTTAAGATATACTTAAAAAATCAACTATTGGCGGTATTTTAGGCTGTCGTAGGTGCATTCGCCCTGAAGAAATTAGGTCGAAATGTCAGCTCTGCAAAAAATTACGCGGCAAGAACCTGGCCCCGGTTTTTCTCTGGTTTTCCTTCGAGTAGTGGATCATTTTACGTCGGGAGGAAATTTCATTAATACTTTTGTTTTATTAATCTTGAATTTATACAGCACAAATATACACAATTTATTTTGGAATAATAAATGGTAAAACAGTACATATTTATTAAACAATTTCTTTTATAAATTTTAAATCCGCTACTGTCAATGGGCCCTTGATCAAAATTGATGGGATGGTACCCCTTGCTTATTTCCAGAGAGTAACTTGTTTGGGAGAATAACTGCCCCCCCCCCCTCNCAGTTTGCAACTACATTTTAACAATAAAGATTATAACCCGGAAGCCAATACCCTATTGATGTTTTTTGGAATCCTTAATAATACTATGCAGAATGACATTAAATATACACGTTACCATTACAATCCGTTTTAAAGTAACTCACATTAAAGAAATAGCCACGTGATACGATACCATTTGCGATCGATGATGCATTACGTGAGTGCGCACATTTGCACTGCCGCGTCGAGTGGCTACACCAGAGAAAACGATAGGACATCCGCGTTCGTTCCAAGCATAAGACGGATCGCCGCGCCACAACGCTGGCTATACATCACAGATTACTCTGAAAGAACATGGCCATGAACGAAAAAAAAATATAACAAACAACGCTTTTGCCAGGCCAAGAGGCGGACAATGCTCTGTAAAGCAAGTTAGAAATGTGCTTTCGGTAAAATGTCGTCCCTGAACGCGTTCCTTGGACCAAGCTCTATATTTCTCTGCTACATGTTTAATGACATGGACTTACACAATTAATGTTTTTCATTCATACTCTCGTTCTCGTCCATAAAATTCCAATATGTATTAACAATTATCTAGAAGAAACAGGCACTACGAAATCTGGTTTCTGGCTTTAACATTGAAATAGATAAGTTGATTGGGGAAATAAAATTGAATTCCCGAAGAAAGTTTCGTTATTTTTATTCTCGGTTATTTCTAATAAGTTTCATTAAAATAAATTTAAATCGACAAAAAATCAATGAAAATATAATAAAAATTATTTTAACTGACGTGATCTTTATTTTCCGTCCCTCAATACTTTTTTAAAATATTATAACAAAAACTTACAAAGAACATCTTATTCCCCAGAAGGAATTTCACCTTCATTTTCTCGTATCCTGAATTTTTTCGAACAAGACCCCGCAATGGGCTACTCACTTCGGGTATCACGCAACGTTTCGACAAATACGGCCGCCCGCACCGCGCGCCCTTTTATCTTAACTCGCAAACAAAAACCTCAAACGACTCTCTTATCTTCCACTTGCGGCTTTCACTGTCTACACACACACAAACGAAAAGCAAAAAGAAAAGGAACAGAAGAATAGAACGAGCGGCCATTCCTTACGCCAAGCAAAGAATAGCTACGAAGGGCCACGCAAAAGCCAGACCGCGGGCGGCGCACCTAAATTCGCCGTAACACGATTTTCTTGTCTCGCAGAGTGATGAACGGCTTTCGGCATTGCGGCATGAAGACGGGTACAGACACCAGAGGGATCGGGAGACTGCGACGAGAACTATGCCTATGATTCAAATGCAATGTATTTTGAAAAATAGTATTTTGAAAGATAGTACAATAAAACACTTCTTTTCTGAAAAAGATTCAACTACTTCACAAATTCTGAAAAAAAAATCACAAAAATGAGAACAAATACTTAATCTCAAAAAATATACAAATCACCAAAATGATTTACGGAGAGGCCTCAGATTTATGTACAGTTTAATAAAACCTCAAAACATCCAAACATACAATTTACAAAATATGTCGAATGACTCTTGACAATTGACACATTCTTAGATGGTCGACAAGACAAAGTCAAACGCACATACCCCATACAAACAATTAAACTACATTCCTTTCAAAGAAACAAAGTGAACAAAAAGAATGAGATTAATAAATCGAGCGAACCAACAGAAGTTGATCAGTGATATATTTGACTGAAGTCAAGCAACTTCCTGAACAGCAAACAGATTATTTAATTCGTTCCACCATTTTTTTTTTCGCAAAACAAATGTAATAATGGGGGAGGGGATAAATAAAATTAGAATATACAAAGAAATTATAAAAGCAATATCAGAGGGGCATTGATATTTACGTACTCACTAGAGAGTAAACCACATATCACATTATTACGTATTGCTCTATCAGAAACCATTCTTCAAGAAGTTTTAAACGATATCACATACGAATGAAGGATTTAAAGCAGTCAAAGCACAATAAGGGATATCCTTCTCAGGCTTTTCAAAGAAAGGGAGATTAAAATTTGGACTATCTATCATCAAAGTGACGGAGATTTATCATTCAAGAGAGTTCGATGAAACGAAAGAAGGAAATTCTTCGGATACTTGACGCTTGAGTTCGTTGTCGAACATCAATCAATACGTAGTATTTACGTAAGATGATATAGTCAAAAGCATTATATATATATATATATATATATATATATATATATATATATATATATATATATATATATATATATATAAAATATATATATATATATCTACAAAAATCANCTTTGATGTTAAGCACTATACCGAATTTAAACACAACATATACCACAGCATTGGAGAAAATGGGACAGATTATTTAGCATCCACAACATATTGAACATGTTAGTTATCATAAAATATAAAACGAAATACATGTGAAAACTGAGATACAAAAAGTCACACGCACACAAAAAACATGAAATATATTTCAAAAAATTCCATAAAAATAGCAAATTTGACCGAGGATAGGGAGACGACAGAAAAGGTACAAGTATCGTATCTCAAAAAGCCACTTAATCGGATTTCTCCTTCCGCTACAATTGCGTTTACCTTTAATTTTGTTCGTGTTCATTTCATCTTTAATAGGTGGGGCGATTACTCGGATTAAGAACAGTCGATGCAGCGGAAAAAAAGGTTATTTGTAAATTACAATCTCTCTCGTTATATTTCACGCAGATCGGTCTTCAATTGGCGAAGTAGCCTAAGACTAAAGTACTAAAAAAAATCCATACATAACGTGACTTCCAGAGGCTAATGAAGTGACACATTTAGCTAAGAATTTAAATAATGTGCCAAGTCAGGGGTGAAAAAAGGATCCTATACAGATAAGTAGAAAAGCGCCAAAAAAGGAATTTTTAAAGATATTACTAATAGGAGAAAACAAATTCATGTAAAAACTCAAACCTATTAGGTCAGCAGCTTAGAATTGACAAAAATACGTGGTAAGTACGGAAAGTAGCATGAACTCATTCTATTTTGTCCTCTCTTTATAAATATTTTACGTCTTTAAAATAAATAAAAAAGGAATTAATCCCTTTTTAAAATTTTTCCCTCGTGAGACTCAATTTTCGAAAAAAGACCAGAGAAAATTTGCGCTCACCCAGAAACCGTTTCGGTCTTTACAAGATTGTGAAGAACGAGAATTTAGAGTTCTCCGTTTCGTAAGCCAACAGTGTCAAATAAAAACCTTCACGCTCTCGCTCAGTGTTTCCACATTTCGTTGTTATATAGCAAAGAGGGAAAATCCAAGAAGCAACTTCACTTTTTATTTCCTATAATTATTCCTCCTGCATGACAGACATTTTCTTCTTAAAGATATTTTGCGAGAGAGAAACTTACAAGGTGATGATTACCATGCGAAGAATGTTCAAATCCCATATCATTGTAGTACTGCAATCACGTCACCTAATAATTATCCAATCATGTAAGTAGAAGCGTGAATTATACAAGAACAATAAATAATATAACATAAAAAGAGGACAAACTGAATTGTTTTTGTTTGCGAGAATTATATGCGAGTGGAATTAATTAACTGTAGTATCTCGGTAACAATTTGTGACAGGATAAATACGTCAACGATAACAGTCAATGTATTTTATTGCATATTTAAAACAGTTTCTTTGGAAATGAAAAATTGAGGAGTCAAGAATGGGAAGTTTCTAAACTCAATGTGAACGTTCATTTTAGTCAAATCGGCAACTGACTAGCTGCATCTCATATTTACTGAGAATGAAAGTCACAGTAACAGAATATTTGTCATTTTACGAAGGATATACTAAATTTATAACACGGTAAAAATCATTTAATCTCGACACAAATTTATTTTGAGAAACAACTACTAATTCCAATATCGGACGGACCTGTCTTTTCTAAAATAACAATTTCGCGACTCATCTAGTTTCAACTCATGATATATTAAATCGTTAAATCTCACTACAAAAACATTAAACATCTTAAATAGAACACCTCCTTCACCTAGAACGAAACTCTCTGACAGTCAACGAGTCTCTAACATTATAAGCCCATGACTACTTATTTAAAGATGTGTTAGTTCCTCGGTTGAAAGTACGAATATTACCCGGTAGGTAGCGACGTTCTAACCTTCATAGTACGCCTACTTCATAATACGTTGGAAACTTGGCTTCCTGTCACGCGTTGGAGATTACACAGCCCCAACCCAATGTACTTCCAAGATAATGGCTCTTGATACAAGTTCATTGAAAGTAAGAAGTTTGAAATATTCAGACTCGCACAAACTGTAGGGCGACAAGCGTGAGCAATAAAGGGAATGAATACCAAACAAACGACCCAAGAACTTCCAAATATGATGTCGCACTATAAAGCACGTTTTCTTTTACGACAATCCTACAGAACATCCATTACAAACAAGAAAGTCGTACGAGTAAAAAAAAAAACTTTCTATATAATATAAATTCTGTAAATTAAGATTCTTACTAGAAACAAAATATCGTTAACTCAACTACTTGATAAAAAAAATCGTTCACCTCGTAATAAAAATTGGCAGTTCTCTAATAAGTACGACAGACGAATATCTCTCTCATAAAATTCTTACAAAATCCAAGAATTTCAGCTCCCAAGTAAGGATAAAAATTAACACGAAATTGAAAGAAGGAACTGCAGTAATAAATGAGAACCTAAATTAAAATGAAACACAATAATACCAGTAAAAATTAAACGAAGAATCATGATATCTATTCACAGGTAGTCTTATGAAACGCATATTCTTCGTTGAAGTGTCTAATCCAGAACTTTGGTTTGAGCACTAAGATCTCGGAGGAGAGGAGAGGTATAAAAAGTTTAGTAAATTTGGTCCAAAATTATTAATTACGATATTTTAAGCATATATTTATACTACCCAATACCAATACAAGGTCAAGCTACCACACAAAATTCATTATTTTTAAGAAATAGAAGAATTCTTTTGCGAAGGGGCCTGAGCCCCGAATCCCTCCCAGACCCCCGAAAATCATTCACTACAAACGCTTCCAGTCCTAAATAAAACATTCCGGCCCTGAGATTCTGGAACTGTTTCTGTAACTCGATTTGTGTTCAAAAGTACACTTCACGAGACATCACGTATGTTATTTCTACAATGACAAACTTCCCTTTCACCTACACAAAGTAATCAATAAAACGTGAAGGATAGCAAAACAAAGAATACGTAAAAAACACGCAAAGAATGGGTATAAAAACGTTACTGTCATTCCTTACAATCGCCAAAAATATATTTCCTTAAGTATAAATTAACAACACACACAAAACACTCATAAAAACCGCTATTATTTATTATCGACAAAAATGACGACATAATTTGCAGCACAACATTCTTGCAACACTGTGTTGTATGATAAAACACGTTAATGATTTCATATCAGTTGAAGTATTAACAGTAGAAAAAAGCAACAAAAAAAATTGTTGAAACAAAGCAGAAATGCACATCATTTATGAGTACAATTTTTTTTAAAAATTTTGAGAAATAAATACTCGATTCTCAAAATATTTTTTTTATCGAATACTATGAACAAGTTTTACTTTATAGCGACAGTACATGAAATAAAATAAATTAACGCAAAATCGTACGGAAATGTCAATTATTTAACACATATCTTCCCCACATTTTTTAATCCAAATCGTGGTTAGATGTAAAAAAGGAGTTCATAAATAGTTCGTGAATACTTGATAATTTATAGTAGAGATCATTTCGGGCATATGTAAACACGCGAGGAGAATAATATCACACACCACCTCGGAACCATATGATTATATCTGAATTACACTTTACGCCGTAATCTTGAAAGATGCACATTACTTAAAAATATAATTCCGCCATAATTTACCGAGGAAAACCATAGTGATTCCAGAAGAATACTGCAGAGATCTGGGGGGGAAATTCGGGGGTGGGGGTGGGGGGGAAATTTATAATAAAAATGTATCACTGAAACCATCAACCGGAGTCCATACAAATACAAGAAGAAGAAAAACTTCGAAGTATCATTGAGTAACTAAACGAGACGTAGACAAGAACATTATTTGAACTAATTAATTAACGGGTCTATATTTCGACTGTAGTAATTAAACAGAAAGTTGAGGTTCGCCACTGCTGAAACTACTGAAACTGTTTCGCTTCCGAAACTGCAAATTCAACAATCAGTTTTACGCGAAATTCTTCGATATTAATCAGACGCATTCTCTTCCCACAACCACAAATATCACTCCCAACACTTCGTCACAACAGCATCAACAAAACTCTGCAACATCAATACATACAGTGATGCTCCTTCGTCGAGGGACACATATTCAACAGAGCCACGCAAAGGTCAAGAGGTCACCGCCAGGGGAGGTGGTATCACCCGTCGGTTCCTTGCGCGCGGAGGGGGGCGGGGGCGACGCCAAGCCTCGTCTCCTCCGAACGACCGCCGACGTCACGGCCTCGTCGCCACGGTGCGCGCGCGGTGCAGGGGGGGAGGTGGAGGAGGAGACTCCGATGCGCGGGAGGTTGAGGAAGCGGAATTAACGAAGCAATGCCCACTTTGTATGCAAAGGCCCTCGTCATCGCCGCCGTCGCTCGCCTTCAACTCCACCGGCAACACAATTTCTCCGCTACCGTGTATTCCTCCAGCGTCGATCACCTTTCACGCTTTTCCTGCATCCATCAGCGCAAGGAGCGGAGACCGTCGCGTAGTGTCACTCGCTCGCCGGTTGAGATCGCTGTCGACGCTTTCTTCACTAGTCGAATCTGCTTCAGGGTCAACCTCAAATGCACCAATGCCTTCACTGTGCATATTACAAAGTATCTCACGACGACAATGGGATATGCCTGTTTGGACTTACAATTAGGAAGAATGACACATTCACTCTCGGCTGCGTCACATCAACAAACACAATCATGAAGCGTAATAAATATTTTAAAAAGATTATTACCGTACATAGAATCAAAATAACAGAAGTCCTAAGCCGTTAAAATTATTGAGAGAACGGGAACTTTCTTATGTGAAAATGTAAAAAAAAAGAAGAAATAATGCATTTTTAATTTTAATCTTTTTGTACATTAACTTCGATTTTATATACGTTAATTTCCTTTCTTGACATTCAGTTGCTCTGACGCAAAATTGCTAACTTCCCTTTACCAACGAGATTTATCTACAATTATATTAATATTATTTGTACACATTTACAATAGCTGTGTTTAAAGCAGGAATTACATACTTCACCGTAACAGCCAACTCTAGTTACACGTAGACTGCCATGACGCACAAAATGAAACTCTGAAACCGAAAAATGGGGAAAGAGGGTGCATAGTTTGCTAGGAGCACAATAATCGCGGCACTACACTGCAAAATGAAATGTAACTTTATAAAACGATATTTAGTGTTTTGCAAAATCAATGTCTAACATAGTTTTTCATCGTATTTGGAAAGTTGAAACCATTCGTGATACAATGGTTCGTAAATATTAAGCTTGTGAAAATTATAGTCAATATCTTCATCGAGAGTGATGAATGATACTTGAAAACATATAAAACAATGAACAAGATGAAAGTAATGAAAANAAAACATATAAAACAATGAACAAGATGAAAGTAATTAAAAGTAGGAAATGTAAGTATAATGAGAAACAACATGGATTATGAAAATTGATGAGTACTAGAATAAGACAAGAGACACCTCAGCAACGTTGATGAAAGTTGAAGCATAAATCATTCCACATCACAGAAGATGATTTACACTTTATATCAGTAATACATACACAACCAATGTTACAGTGAACCCTATACCACGCAATATCGTAATAAGCGAAAAGGAATATTAATACGTTTCAATAATTCGTGAGTAGCAACTGCTCATACTTTTCCGGAGGACAATTTTGACATCGAACGACAGCGGCATAAAAGTAAATTAACTTTCGGGGGAAGAGAAAGTCGTAGAACGCGTTTTCAAAATAAAACGATTCAAAAAGGCATTCCGCTATAACTTTCAAAAGGGGAGAATAACTCTGAGAGCTCTCCAGATTCCGATACTCGCTAACACATTCACCCGCTAAGCATTGAATTACAAATAAGACAGAAAGAGGAAAAGAAAGAAACACAATATAGGTAAGGGGGAAACAAAATATCAGGCGACTACAGCTGAATATGACGCAAATTGAGAACGAGTAAAATTGAAGATGAATATCTGATTAAGTTCTGGAAGCAAATGGAAACAAGAATAAAGTATAAAAAAGTCACA
Organism: Laupala kohalensis; assembly: GCA_002313205.1. Taxonomy (NCBI): domain Eukaryota; kingdom Metazoa; phylum Arthropoda; class Insecta; order Orthoptera; family Trigonidiidae; genus Laupala; species Laupala kohalensis. The sequence continues at coordinate 329,958 of NNCF01126043.1, forward strand.
TAACAAGTAATAATCAAGAAATGTAAAAAGGAACCATCACCAAAGAGCAAGGTGATCCGTTTTCGAAATTTCAAGTAATCTATTCGAATGGTTAGAAGTAACTATTAAGTTTCTCAACCATCAAGTAAAAACATGAACAACTAACATTATTTCAAAAAACTTAGAATCGCTCAGCCGTTGGTACATGAGAATCTATTAAAGGCGCTATATTATCACTTTTTCGGAATCAAAGGCACCCGAAAAAAATTTGCGATGAGATACTTAAACAATTACAATATAATCCATAAACAAAGTATATGGAAGAGTAAAAATAACCCTGTCCCAAATGATAACTTTCGTCTAAACTGAAAAAAAGGAAAAGTGTTCTGCAACAATATAAGGAAAACAATTTTCTGAAATGAACGTAAATTTAAAAAAATTAATGATTCCTTTCATGTTCCTTCACGTTGACATTTCAAATCTTAAATTTTCAACACTCAGTAAGATTGAGAGAGCATGAGACAGTAGAACCGTGTACGAGGTCCACGTCCGCAGCAGGAACATCTCGCCATACTTGGAAGAGCGCACAACGAAAGCAAGAGAAGAAGGGAAAAAATAGAGGTAAGGATGTAAGCCAGGAGACAGTAGTAAAGGGGCGCGAACCCCGCCGCATTCATGGCACCTTCCGCTCTCGTAAAACTCCTTGCGAAATGAATAATTCGCAACATGAGACTACTCCGTCGTGGCTGGAGCAGCCACTAGCACTGCTGCAGCACAAGTCGCCAGTCGGGCGACTAGCGACACAACACACGACCGACGTCGCACCACCTGCTCCGAGTCTCGACAACACCAAACCATCGTTACGAATGCATTCCCAGTAGTCTCTAAACGATTTCTCGAATACACAGCTGATAAATGTAAATTATATATGATGTGCTGAAATACAAAAATTACATCCTCTGAATCAAGTCTTAAGATAAGGTTAAATTTAACTTACGAAGTCACCGAGCTCCCAGCTCCATTCACTACAGGGGGGTAAATGGCCTAAGGAATATCCACGAGCTATGTTCTTGATGGTCTGACGGTTGAATGAACTCTTTACACTTTGTTAAGTTCGTAATCCGTAAGTCCAATGCCCAGCCCTAATGCCACGATGTGTACGACGTAAGCAGCGCTCATACATTTTTAATGTCTGTATATTTTAGTACACCTGATGATGATGATACCAAACAGTAATGAAACGACTTTCATAGTGTAATAAATTTTGTGCACTTAAATTAACATTCACTGAAGAAATATGTCTGCTCCTGTTGGTCATTTTTTACTTTAATTAACCACGAGTAACGTTGGTGTGACCGCTGCACTCATCAGACATTGACAGCCCAGCGATAACTCCAGCTCTTCACTCAGAAATTCTGACATCTTAAGGCCAATAATTCCGAAGCGTTAATCCGGAGGTGTCGAATATGCTGATGAAAGAACTCTCGCCCACAACCATTAAAAATGAAATAAAAACACAGAAAAAGTTAAAGCACACACTTGTAGTGCCATTCCTCTTGACTGCAGATTCCAACCCTAACTCCAGATTAACATCTTGCGACTAAGAAAATAATTTCAGGAATATGAAATTTCCACTCGTAATGAACAGAATGCAACGATACGTCAGCCGTCTCTGTACTGATTTATTCTCCCAAGCTCAAGTGCCTCCTTGACTTCCTTATTAAAAACTACATCAAAGTTTATATAAGCACGCGACACAGCATTATTCAAGTAAACAAACTTTAGGTAAATAATTAGGATTAAACAATCCCTAAAAAAATACCACGAACAAAGTGAAAATACTTAAGGCATAAACAAATAGAGTAACATGTACTTATTGTGTTTTCAACCTGAAAAACAAACCTCATGAAGCATTTAAATGAAACCATTGCAATTATATTTGATGGAGTAATACATTGCGACTTATGGAGAAAACACTTGTTTACAACTTTTAAATCACGAAAGTGATGAAGTTTACTTCGCTATGTAGTATTTTCGTAGTGTTTTTTTATATCACTTTTATCTATAGGTAACCGGACATTACAAAAAGATATTTCACGTTTTCCTTTGAGGTGAGATGCATAAATCACGAAATCGTTGTGCTCTGCCGCCATGTTTTTACATGCTCCGGCCGCCATGTTTTTATATGCTATTGAGCATTTCGAACGCGTCGAACGAGTTCTTGAATATTGTTTGTACTATACTATAAACAGAGACACAAATTATGTTTTTTCATCATTATAATGCATAATGTTGTTTTATAACAATTATAATAAAAATAAAGAAAACAATTGTACATCTCGCAGATTTGACTAGCTAGGAGTGTGGGTCACACCTTAATAACCCTCACTTTTAAACATTCTTCGAAGTTGATCACAACATTTCTACCGTCTTCTTAAATTCTGTCTCATAGTACATGGGCTATGCATATTACTTTAATCTGTAGAAAAACAATTCCCTTGGTATGGATAAAGAAAATTCAATAAAAAGTTTCGTACGGTCTACTACCGGTCCTAAAGCCCATTACTATATTTATTTCAGACGTTAGAAGACAAAACGACACACTTTACCTAAATAACGTATCCTAATGACAAACCCCCATTCGGTCAACATTAAAGAGTCAAGTCTTAAAAATCTAGAATAAAATACCTACATTTTTAATATCAGAAATACATAGACACTAGTTACACAAACTGTCCTAGGAGCATGAGATGAAAAATACCGAGCCAACTGTCTAAGTGAAACGAGTAACTTACACTGTAGAATCTACTGCAAGAACTACACCACGCGCCAAAAGTGACATTGCAAAAATTAAATCAAAGTGAAAAGACATTACAGGGGAAAATTAGAAGAATGATGACAGAGCTGACCAGAGTGTTTGAAGAAGAATTCTCAATATTAGTTGCGGGGTAGAAGAACAAAAAAGTGTCAAAGAGAAAGATAGTCGAAAAAACACTCCGTAATATCAACGGACGAAACAATATCAACTAATTCATTATATTACGCAATACAGTTTCTTGTTTAATCATCTACACGTAAACGATCCCTATTTCTGTACATTGGAGCTGAATAATTTTACTGACTCTAGAGCAATCTGAAGCAACACTTAACACATGGAAGCAGGGATTGGTTGGGAGAAGTGACCTAAGCGTTGGTTGTTTTGGACGGAAAAAATTACCAATACTAGTTTTGGACGATCGCATTTTGCCAGAACTATTTATGAGCGTTTTCAAAGTGCTCAATACTAGTTCTGGCAAAAGAGAATCGTCCAAAATTAGTTTTGTCTTCACAACAATAATGAAACTTCTTACACTCGATGCCCATTTTTTTAGTATTCAGTACTAATTAAACGATGTTTCGTATAAGAGACATAAGAGAAAATTGTTATTATGCCCTTTTGAGTGTTTTTATATTCGGATTGGTATAAAAGTATTTATCCCGAGTATATTACAAGCTTTTATTTAACTTGCTCCGTTCGATGTATGTATGTTATGGTATGTTATTATGGTATGGTATAGTATAGTACAGTATGGTATAGTATAGTACAGTATGGTATCGTATGGCACAGTATGGTATCGTATGGCACAGTATAGTACAGTACAGTATATAGTATAGTATAGTACATGTACGATTGTGTGTGTGTGTGTGTGTGAAGTTTGCATGACAATAGATTATGGTACCATTTTAGGAAAATCTACCCCATGACAGTGAAGTCTTAAAAATCTACAAAAAAATACCTACATTTTAAATATCAGTAATACATAGACACCAGTTACACAAACTGGCGTATGCATTTACGTTGTCTTTCCGTTTACAAATATGATTTTTATTTTTGGGTCACTTCCAAGTTTCCAATCTAACGGTAATTTTACAGATATTTGTAGTTTGCATCACAATAGATTCTGATATGATTACACGAAAATCTATCCATTAGCGGGTTGAAATGGGGGTATGATATTGGGCATCCATAATACGAGAACGCTGGAAGCAATTTGAACCAAACTTGATACACAGATGACTGACTATCTGACAACTAGAACCGTGGGGACACGAAGACCTTGGCACTTCCAGGGGCCAAGTGAGAACGGGATATCAAGTAAAAATAATTGAAAAAACATTTTGATAGGAAACTAGAGTTTTCGGTACCGTAGAGAGGGATAAGAACAACCCCAATAAGTTCACCAACAACCCACAGAGGGTACAATATGTTCCTAGCACTCATAAAAAAGGCGGTGGAAATTCAGCAAGTAAAAATAATTTTTAAAAACGACCGATATTCGTGTGGAATACATCCTTTTTAGTACCGCTGAATTGCATTGGCACTCTCAATGCAACTTACGCCCACAATCACCCTCCACGAGGGATATACACCTATTGGGTAGGGCAGGGGTCAGGAACCTTTTTTGGCCGCGGTCAAAATCAACCAAAATGTGAGTATTAAAGATACATTTGGGTCAGAGATATTTTCGACATGGAACTTACATACATAAACACTTATGTGTATAAGATCCATGGTAATCGAACAAAAATGTACTTCTTGGTATCTATTTTCAATTTCTTTTATTCAAAAAATTTTTGTTTCATGTTTAGGTTTATAATTTATTTTTATATATTATCCTTTATTTTCGTAACTAAAGTGGGTCACTTGAAATTATAAAATGGGACACACGGTGACCCTCGGGTCGTAGGATGTCGACCCCTGGAGTACGGGGTGAGAAGGGGATGAAATGTAACAATTATGGGAAATGATCGCTATTAGTTTTCAGATCGTAGTTTTAGGGGCCTCTGAAACCAGTAGTGAAATTTCCGATTACATCAAATTCAACTATCAGCCATTATATACACCTAGTACCTTCTTGGAAAGGAATGCAAAGTAAAATTTTAAACACTGAGGATTTTTTTTTCAGAAATACTTAAGTTGTATCAGTATTTACGACGCTCGACCCCTTTAATTTTTAAACTAATATTTCATATTATAAAAACATCAATGTTAATGCATTTTTTAAGCTCTTGACGTATAAGTGACAAAGGAAAAATATTTTTTTATGGTTTTACTTTTTTCATTTTCAACTCTTTTTTTTTTTTGCACCGCAACTTGTTATAGAAAAGTTCTTTTACGTTTATTTTATTGAAAGATTAGATTAAATTGTAGTTTATTCGATGTACCGAGTGAGAAACGTAACGGGATCCCGAGTAGCATAATTATCTCAGCAACACAGACAACTCTGGATTCCATCGTTTCCGATTTTTGTTTTCTTTTTGCTCCTCACGCACTTTCCAACCCCACCTAGACGGGTGCCAAACATATCGTTTAGTAGGAACTTCATCATAACGGTATTGGTAGTATAATGTTTCATCTAGAAACATTGAAAATTGCAGAATTGCAGACAATTCAACCATATTCATTTCTGTATCACGCCATCCTTTTCCCACCCCTCTCCTAACTTAGGGGTGGAAGGGTTGCCATTTCTCATGGGAGCTGAATTTAGACTTGAACGGTGACATCTTGATATCGTGCAACTCAGCGACGATGAAAACTGCGGATTCTTTCCTGATATATCATTTTCAATAATTTCCCCAAAACGATCTTTTCCCTCCTTCGGAAGTGGAATAATAATGGCCTGACGCCATTGAGAAGGGACGGTATGCTTATTCCAAATACAGTTAAATAACTTCAGAAGGAATTTTATGCTTATCTCTGGAAGATATTTTACAATCGCGTTATGTATTTGATCAGGGGCTGTATCTTTCGAAGATGCAAGGGCAGAGCCCAGCTCGGTCATAGAGAAAGGCATGTTATATTCGTCTCTGCAACTGGAGAAATCCAAGCAACACTTTTCCGCGCGAGCTTTCAGTTGAAGAAACGATGGAGAAAAACAGGAGGAGTTAGAGACTCTTTCGTAGTGCGATGCAAGTTCCTCAGCGATGACTTCGGGTGAAATTTCGAGATGCCCATTTACATTGAGACCAGGGATGGAAAAAAAGGACCATGTACCTTGAATCTTCCGAACTTTCTGCCATACGACTGATGAAGGAGTACGACTTGTAAGAGATGAAATGTAAGCCTTCCAGGAGGACGACTTACTTTCTCGAAGAGTTCGTTTCGCTATGGCTCTGCATCTTTCAAACTCAATGAGATTATCAACAGCGGAATACTTGTTAAGTCGCGCTAAAGCTTTCTTTATAGCGCTGACCGCCTTTGCGCAATCCGAATTCGACCATTGAACAGGGCAACGCCTTGGATTACGTGATGATTTAAGGATGGCAACATCAGCGGTTTTTAAGACCGCGTTGGTGAAATGGGATGCCATAGTATCCACATCGGCTAAAGGCTCATAGCAAAGATTGAAGTCGCGTTTAAACACATCTCAGTCTGCTTTATTCAATATCCACTGAGAGGGCCGTGAAACTGAAGGGCAAAAAAAGTTCCAATGTATAAGAATCGGGTAGTGGTCACTCCCATACAGATCGTCAAGAACTGTCCAGACTAAGATTCGGGAAAGAGGAATTACAGGTGGGTAAATCCAGCACCGAGAAAGATCAGGAAGCTGTACAGAAGTGGGTGGAGTGGCCCGTGTTAAGAAGCACTATATCTCGGCTATCTAACTGTTTTTCAATGATATCACCCTTTGAACAGTTGTGTAAAGAACCCCACATTGAATTATGGGCACTGAAATCCCTGACGATAAGAAATGGGGAAGGCAACTAGTCCATCAGACCGGCAAGATCTTTCTTTGTGAATGTCTGCCCGGGGGGCCAGGGGACATAAATATTACAAACCGTCAATATAAGGGATGGTAGGATCACCCTCATACTAATGGTCTGAAAGACGCTTGATAAAGAGACTTCTTTAGCATAGAATGAGTTAGATTCACAGGGAAGTTGTAAACAATTATACGTTTTCCGCTTAGGCCTACTCATTTGTATGGTCACTGAATGACACCTGGATTAACAAGCATAACTTTTCACAATAAACATAAATATTCTTATAAATAAATATAGACATAACATCAATATATCAATAGAAGTATTTTTCTGACTTTTTAATTCTAAAAACAAGATTATCTCAGTTTCAAATCTAATTACTGTACAATGTCAAAAATGTAGGACTTTATACCACCATTAGTATGTAATAAACCGAATTATAGCATTAAAACCACCACTGATCTCTTAGCATCACATGTTAGCATCAATAGACTTGACTTACGCCACTCTAATTCTAAATATTCTGGCGTTTTTGTTAGGGATGAGAATGATGTGTAGGGGTTCGAATATATATCCGAATCCGGCATCTGCTCCACCCACGCAAAATGAGATACAGTGACATATTCATAAATTAAAAAACAATAGAACATCTGGAGAAGATGGCACCATTGCCGAACTATTAAAGAACCTAGGCCTCAACTCTCTCAGAGATTTGACACAAATTATTGAGGGTATTAGGGAAACATAAAAACTTTCCGAAGAATGGAAATTTGCTCTTATTCTCCCACTTCATAGAAAGGGAAACAGAGCAGACGTGAACAATTATAGAGTAATTTCTATTTTGCAAGTCACATGCAAAATTTTCTCAGAATGTCTTCTTCAAAGAATCCAAGAACAACTAGATAATACAATAGGTGAATATCAGGCAGATTTCCGCCCCGGTCGATCCTGCACAGAACAAATTTTTAATTTAAAAACCATTCTAAAAAATAAAGCAGTCAGAAATAGTCCAAAAATTTGCAACTTTATATATTTTAAAAAGGCATATGACTCACTTGACCGTCAATCTCTATTGACTATACTTAAAGAACAAGGATTAGACCCAAAAACTCTTGAGATTAATCAAACAAACACTCACGGATACTGCCTCAAAAGTCAAATTTATGGGCGAAATTTCCGAACAATTCCTGATAAAAACTGGTGTTCGACAGGGTGATAGTTTATCCCCGATACCTTTCAATATTGTCCTTGAGAAGGCGATACAGGTATGGGAAAATGAACTAAGGAACCAAAATTATTGGAAACATACAGCTTGGACGACCTAAAGATGACCTGAAAATTTCATGTCTCGGCCTCGCAGATGATTTTGCAGTATTAGCAGATAATGAGACCATAGCTGTCAAACAAATAGAAATCCTTTAAGAGTGTGCAGAAAAAGTAGGTCTACAAATTTCATTTTAAAAACCGAATTCATTTGCTCAAAACTCAATATACAAACCTTAAACACCCAATACGGCAAAGTCAACAGAACTTCACATTTGAAGTACCTCGGCGAAATCATCGAAGGTGGAGAAAAAAAGCACAAAACATTAGACTACAGAAACTGAAGAGAGCATAGGGAAAAACCGACAACATCTACAACAAAACATGTCTCTCCATATGCACCAAAATTAGGCACTACAACACTGTAATTAAACCGGAGGTTCTGTATGCTAGTGAAACTCTTACTCTTCACATAAAAGGAGAAATAGAAAATTTATTAAAAGAAGAACAAAAAAACATAAGAAAAATTATCGGTCCTGAAATGACGAACGATGGCTTTTGATTAAGGTCCAGGAAAAAAAATGAAAAACTATCATAACGGCAGGCATCAGAAAGAGAAGGCTAAAATTTTACGGTCATATACATAGACTACCTACCACGAGACTACCTACCAGAATTCTAAAATACATAGATAAAATTAAGACGCCGAACTCCACAATTAGCCCGCAAAGACCCCAGTACCTTTAGGGAAGGGGATGCCATGAAAATAATATCGAACATGATAGATACCAGTGGAGTCCGTAATTTTCTACGTCGCTGAATTGATAGTGAAACCCCAATATCGTGCAAGTCTACATTAAGCCCTCATGGAAGGAAGACACCACTAGCACTCCTTGGGGCTGTCTCTTATACACATNCGGATCCATAATTGGATAACAACCAATGCCGTTAAATTCAAGTTGAGACCACATAAGTTCGGTACCTTTAGAGCTGAGGATGTGAAGGGTGAGACGTAGGTATGACGTAAACAGGCCTATGTTAAAGTCGAATCCATGGCTTTTATGAATTCTGAGATGTATAATTGTATTTCCCGTAACATTAAGTACCATTCAGACCACATAATGTGCACGTTACTCCTAGAGGTGGGGGTTGGGAAATGGGTGACACGAATAATTATAGAAAATGTCGACGAGAGAAAGGATCTAACGAAAATTTGACCCTAAGGAAGTTAAATGTGAAATTCCTTTTTTCTAAAAACTTTTTCTCAATTATATCGGTAAACGTAAGGGATTGAGGATACAGAATGGGAAAGTGAGAAAGAATAAAGTTGATGAAATATTACAAAATTCACGAGTACTAACACGGACACTCAGCTATATCATAATAAAGTTTGACGCATACGTTTGGAGCTCATTTATGAATACGCGTAAGAAGGTTTTTATCTTGCACACGAATACTTACTATTACGTTCATGTGTGAATTACCAATGTTGACAGGAGAATACGTTTAAAACACGAAACAGGTGTAATAAGTTCCGCTAACGCACGTAAGGATCAGTTCACTTCCACGCTAACTCGGTAAAGTCCACCGTGAGCGCACACGAGCGAGCGACCGACCGTCAATCGACGTGAAGAGTGAATTTCCGAGAGGAAATGAGTGGACGAACGAACGCCGCAGCCAGCAGGTAGCATTAATCGAGCGCTCCCAACGGCAGTCTACTCGCATCCAACGCGCCAACTCGACAAGAGGACGCACGGCTCGGTTTAATAACTTGTGCACTAGACGAGGACAAAACACTCTCCACGTATCCCAGCTGAATAGAGCTAGGCGATAGCTAGAGGAGAGGGAGGAGGGTCAGCGAAATAGTAAATGAATCGCGGACTCGTGGAAGCAACTCGAGGGCGTGAATGTTAGAAAGGAGGTGTATTGGAATAAGCAACAGGTAAAAAGACGACATTATCCGCTTTGCGCATTCTTCTGACTTGTTCAGAACTAACAATTCAGACTTACGATTAGCAGCTATTATCGTGGCGAACACTCAGAGACATACAAGTGACCTTTTAATTTCACAGAGACGTAGTATTACATGACAGCTACTTCATCCACAAGAAAAAACATTATTCGCAGAAATATAAAAAATCTTGAACACTGGCGTAACCACAAAATAAACATGTAACTAAAATAAAAACGATATACAAACAATAATACTCTTCAGGAACTGCTTCTAATACCGTTCATTCCACCTAATTATATTTTTTTAAACTATGTGAGTAGAAACATTTGGAAAAAAAGCACGGAAAACTTATCATTCACCTGATACCTTTCTACTTAATTATCGGTATAACATAAGGTGATTTTCGCTCAGAGATACAGTGAACTCAAAATGTGTCCTTGGAATGAAAACCTGTTACAACCATGTTCGCATGTACGCTATATATGTTTAGTCACTTAACTAAAGTAATGAACCATCAGTTTAAAAAACATAAGTTTCATATTCTATAGCCATTTCTAATAATTTAAACACGTCAGATACATAAATAATTTGAAACGCCCTATTTGAAAAAGAAAAGAAGCTATTGATATATCAAATTTAAAATAAATTTTATAGACAAGACGGAACAATCTCTGGATTTAATGAGAAAACAACATAATAGGAGTTTAAGGTGTGAAAATTGACTAAATTTGGCGATAAAAATAGACATAATCGTATGACTTCCATTACTTGATCATTATCGTAGAAATTAATGAGCGGAAATTATCCAACGATCAGTAGTCAATTCAAGAACGTCAAACAAATAAAAATTATTTTAAATCAATAAGTCTTCCTCTCATTAATTCTCTTTGGAATGTCTATCAACGTTCACCGATATCATTAAAAATGTATTATTTTATCTCTGAACAACCCAACAAAAAATAAGATACCCAATCCATTCCCAAGTATAGGCATTAAATGTACGCCGTTTAATGCATGAGATCCTGAGAATTTTCTGACTTATTTAGAAATTGACAAATCAGAAAGAATGAACCAATTCAAAACGTAGTCCTGCCACCATCACAAACAAACAAAATAGATGTCCGGTATAGGAATTAATAAAGAACAAATTCAAACAAGTAAATTGACAAAATTAAAAAATTCTATAATCAAAATAAAATTATGTTTATAAAATCAAGAACAATGTTCCGTATAGTTGGAAAATCGTTAGTGGATTTACTCCAATAGTGAGTTGAAACTCCTTGTAGTGAGTTGTAAGCGATACTATATGCCATATTCTTCATACCCACCTTCTCGAGGCAATAACGAGGCAGGACATCATTCTCAGTAAACGCGCTTTCTCACCTCAGTGAATAACGAGATCGAAACTACGCCATTGTAGATTCATTAAAAATGTTTACGGACAGTAAAACATCCGTAAAAGTCTTTTAAATCCCACTATTAGAACAGATGTATAAAGAAACACCTGTAAACTTTATACAAGTACCCGACAGAAAATGATCATGTACTACATCGTAATTTATTTTCAGCTGAAGTTTCTTTCTTTTGTCATCATCAAAGATACGGTGAATCAATTAATTTCGATGAAAAAGAAAACTTCCAAATTACACGCTCATTTGAGGGGAATACCATGCATGAATAATGGGAGAAAATGATTGGATTAAGTGGGTAAAATAAACAGTACCAAATAATAATATTCGAGGGAATGTTATAAGCAATTTACGGTCTTTATGAAATGAATTAGTTTCGTCTAAGTTGTGTGACACAGTAAATGCATGAAAGATTTTGGATTCTACGTGTTAAACAATGCAAATATAAACACGCTGGCGAACAAATATGATTCAAAAGAAATTAAAATTCAGAATAATCTATATTGAATTCAATATTATTAATGAAAATGCCTAAAGCCATAAGGTTCGCTCTTCCAACATTTCATCTAAATGTAAATGTATCAGGATCATTTTAACCGTACTTAATGTTACACCGAGAGTAAAAATAATTTGAAATTGAAAACCAATTGTAAATTGATACGGCTTGAAATTCCGTGATTTTGTAAGACGAATCCAATATTAACCCAAGAGAGTGAAGACCCTGAAGTACAACATACGTGAAGTAACATTAACGATCGAAATTAATGATCCCTTGACTTTGAACAGATTTCCATACTACGAATATACATCACTAAACTAGCTACAACCATCCGAAAGCGATTAAGAACAAACGATTGGAGAAAGTACATAAGCCTATTACGAAACATTTGCAAATCCAGGAAGGAAATGACCCTATGTAATTCACACAATTACTACGTTATTTGTCGTAAATACAATCTCGATAAGCTGATCGATCCGATTATGATTACCATGTTAGCGTTCCCATCCCGCTGTCAAGGATCAAACATCTAAATAGTTTGAACAATTCATTAAGGCATTTACACGCCGCAGCGACATCCGTGGATTGGAGGCTTAACTTCAGCGTTATCTATCCGAAACATATAGTGGTATTACAGATAGCAAATAAAATTATTCTGAAGGAGAATTAAACTTAGCTTGATCGTAAATTTTCACACACAATTACAACGCGTGAGCACCATTATGAATATCTGTTTGTGATAGACATCTCCATGACAAAACAACCGTTAAAAAGGAAGTAAAAAAGGGAGAAACTCTAAAGTATCTGTGACACAGTATTTAAATCAATGTGTGTTTGGATTAGAAGAAAACACGCCACCATTAACTGTTAATAAATCAATATATCTAGATCTCTATATACATCAAGAATAAACTCCAACATTTAATTATAATGAGACGCAACATAAAAAAAAGTCATTATTATCAAAGGAAAACCTGATACCGCATGAGCCGTTTGAGTCAAATTCACAAGAGCGATGATGCGTCCCCTCGCGAATGGTGGAAATACAAATGCCAAAGCAATTTCTGGCGTAAATGATGATGTAAGTTTTCTCCTGTACCACCTTAGAAACAACATTAGACAACTAAAAATTAGTCTAGCGTGCTATTTAGTCGTTGATTAGAGTTAAAAAATCATTATCTGCTTTATGATGGCCCTATCATGCTTCGAAAGTAAGTAATATTTAGCTCTTAACATACCCTTTATGTCGTGGTACTGCTGAAAATGGGTATTGTGGATTATGTTACATTTGAAATAACAAATAATTATAAGGAGACCCGTGTGAACGTCATTGGGTATTTCCATTTTACTGTAAAACAAGGTGTTGAACATGTTACATCAATCATCACAAAGGTTTAGAGACAAATATCAGCCTAGCATCACGTCGTATCAATATCCAGAGCTATGTCAACTCAAATAATTTTAGATAAAGACAAGAAAGGAGACAAAAACTTATCCTCAAGAAAACCATCTTTATCATTTCATTCAGATCACTTTATTGCAAACTGACAACATTCAGTCAACTTCGCAACACGGAAAACGAGCTCAGTGTCAAAACTTCCCAGAACCTCAATGTGCTCGGGAAAATTATACACGGTTTTTGCTAGAAATTCAGTCTTTTGCTAGAAATGCAAGAATTTAAAAGAATCATGCCGCTTCTGTTTAAATGCGGCTAAAAAGCGATCAACTGCTTTGAATGCCGATATCCGCCTAAATTATGCTCAATGAATTTGAGAGGGTTACTATCTTACATCGAAAGTACTCATCAGATTGTGTGAAAACGCACTTGTGAATAGCTATATTCTTTGAGCAAATAGCTCCAATGAATGGTGATCTAAGAGACCCTGCACGCCTACACGACATGGACGAAGGAAATTGTTTAAAAATTAGTCACCAAAATGAGAATTAGATATACACATTAATCTTTTTCCTAAGTACTCCTTCTATGACACACCCACCTGCAACTAGGTAACGACGTTTTCATATTCGTATACCACCTGCTGTAAATTGTTCGTGTAACTTCTTCTGGGTATTTTCAGGGTCTTCCGATATCACCAATGAAACAACTGACTTAACTAGAACATAAAAACTGTTTCTCTTTGATAAAATCCAATTCTCTATCCATGGCATGATAATTACAAGTTCGTGACTGCCTTGCCATGTAGCAATTCAGAAATGTCTTGAAAAGCATGTCTTTGGATTTAAAGCCTTTTTGAAATAATGACAATGGTTAAAATTTGTATTGTTTTTATTGCAAACATTGCAAAACATCAGTTCTTCTAAAAACTTGAAGTTCCATGTCCAGGATTCCCATACTATATATTTAAGAAATAATTATATATTAAAATATCAAATTTTAGATTTATTTTATTTTATCAGCATAGCGCAAAAAGAAAGAATCACTTGTAGAAAAACCATCATATATTCCCAATACGCGGATAAAAAATGAATATTTCGTTCTACAAATTAACCAATTATTCGGGACATCACACAATCCGTAACTAAGTAGGCGAATATTGAAGCCGCAATTACAAGCAATGTTGGCGAACAGGAAAACAGGTTTAGTTTTACGTATGAAAACTTCGTACGTGAATCTCCTAAGCCGCTTTAGATGAACATAAAGTTTGCTGCAGGATGTCACGAACATGCCAAGCATCTGCTTCGTTCGCAACGTCCTTCAGGAGAATGCAAAACTTTTTTTATTTATATAAAATATAAGTATACTCAAAGTTGGGTACTTGCACGACAACCACATATAATAAAATTTTTGGCGTAAAAACTTATTCGTAACAAAAGCGAGCAAAAAGTGTTTTCTTAATACTAATTTGGATAGAACAGATGTATCATAATAACTGTACGAGATATGACGACCTGCATATAAACAATACTAAAGATGTGTCAAGTATGTAAACTCGATGAAAATCTAATAGGTGTAGAATAGAGACATAATAAAGATACCTCCACCCACCATGGTTTTATACAAGTTAGGTTGCTGACGGGTGAAAGGAGATTTCATAGTTATATCACCTTTTCCAGGAATATGAAATTTAGAAGAGATTAAATAATAAATAGTGTGAGTTATAGATCTTCTATTTAAAATTCGAGAAGAATGAGACAGTGGATGATATTAGGGAAACGAAAATGCGCCACAGAAGAAAGTATTAATTAGAAACATTTTACGTCCAATAAATAAATAAATGACACTCGAAGGGGAAGAAGAGATAAATTTATTCAAATATACGGATCTCTGCTTATGTGCGTTCAATATTGTTAAACAGGACATAATGTCCGATCAATAGAATGAATTATAAATGTCATAATAAAGATAAATACATAATGAAATATGAAGAAAAATTACAGTGTAAACTTCAAAATTAGTTTATACAACGACACTGAAAGATGTGGATCTCCAATATACGTGACTCGGCATGTTGAGATGTGATAGTTACTATGCGATGTGTTGATACATTCGAAACACACTTAAGGAAAGTGGTCATTCGTAATTTACTGGAACCTATTTGATAGTAAAAATATAAGAAATTCTAATAAGGACAAGTATCAGTATTTCACACACACGCTATCTTCACAATAAATGCTGTTTAGTTTTCAGTGCAGAAACGCCAAAAACTGAAGAATACACGCCAATCTACTCCATCTCAGAATCTTAACTTTCGATTCACAGCTCAACAAATAATTCACTTTATAAAGATGGTTCTAAACACAAAATTATAAATAGATCAAATTGACTTTCTAAGTGAACGGCCGCCGCCTGCCATCGATTCCTCTCAATTTCCTTCGTTTAGAACTCCCTGCACGAGAGCAGCGCTTACGTCGTCAACGCATGCACCCTCTCCACCCACGTATCGCCTCCGCTGCTGAGAGTCAAGTCTTGCAATACAAGGAGACCTAAATCATAGGAAATGAGAAAGTCATTAACTGGAGAATTATTACTCACCGATTCATTAAAACCGAGCAACGTCTCTAACGAAAGGGTGCGATTGCAGAAACGCGTTCCTATTCTCTCCCCAACCTAACCAACATTTCACTCCTTTTGCAATCGATGAACTAGAAGCAAACGGTGGAAACGCAGTCACATAGCAATTTGCACAAAGATTTTATCGCGTTCTAATTCTTCAATTTTTCAATGTCGAACAATAGTTAGGTCATAACAGAAAATATTATTAAATAGTTTCTTAATACTTCGAACGAATTATGACGGGATACAATAACATCGGCCACTAATGATTTTAAGATAACTTTGTCATAGAACTAGTGATCTTAAAATGGATAGCGAATATGATAGCTCTTCGCTCCCCACGTGCCGCCGATCGAAAGAGTGCGGGTTCGAACTATATGAGGCTCATACTTCAATCATGTTGGATCCGTAGCTAACACTCCACTCGTCGTCAATCCGACACCGTTCCTTATTTAACATCCTTCCCTTCAAGTCATGGATAAGGTGAAAGACCACACCTCAAGATGTGAAAACACGAAATACTAGTCATAAATTAATGGAATACAAGCAAGTTCAATGATTTGACAAGTACTGAAATGGACCAAGGTTTTCGGGTTGACTAAACTATATTAACATGTCAAAACAATTGTATTTTTGACAATTATTTTCATTCCATTAAAACCTCAACGCTTTAATTCAACTCCATTTGTTAGTTTATAAATGTTTTCGACCACAAAAGTCGGTTAGAGGGTTGCTTCGCAGAGGTGGGCATGAGAAGAGAATCATAACACTCGTGATTTACGAACATTTCAGATATAAATAAAGGTTATAAGAGTCCCCACAGTTAATCGAAAATAGAGTATTATTAGACAGCTAACAGAAAAATGCTGAATGAAAATTATGAAACAGAACTCAGCAGTCCAATTTTGACACAGCCCACTACAAAGAACGTAGAGTTACGCATTTCCCGTGTAATGTACTAACTTGGACACTTTAAATTACACGCAGACTCCAGAAATACTACAAAATTCTGATTGAAACGTAAATCCTTTGTGACGAAAAACACCCAGTGTGTGAATAGAGCTTCGTTAAGAGAGCCGCACGTTTCCATCAAATTTATCGGCGACGAAGGAAATAGAGGGATGAAAGATATTAAGAAATTAAGAACCTCAAGCTAAAGCTCTCAAGCGATGAAGAGAGAATTACCAACAGGAAAATACAGTCCACGTGACAGACACACGTACGAATTGAGGAGAATAGAACGCATCGGAGACGGAATAGAAGAAAATACGAAGAAATATATACATACAATATTGAGTTTGATATTAAAAAGGAGTGCAAAATTAAATAACTATGTTGGCAAAGTAGAAGAAACTAAGAGACTGGATGTGATGATGAGGTAAAAGAAAGGAAGAGAAAGTGGGAGGGCTGGGAGAGAAGAGAAGGATTCAGCGGTGAGAGTGGAGGTGAGCAGCACGAGGCTGCAGGTGCGTTGTACGGCGCAGTGGGAATTATCTCGTACCCCATTAGCTGCATGTGATTTACAGCCTTCGCGCGAGCGAAGAGGCGATGGAGGTGACGAGGTAACAGCGGCGATGCAGGCAACTAGCGCCGACCATATGAGAGACATGGCAGGAAGCGCGTACAAGATGAGGAATACATCTCATTAAGGAAATACAGCAAGGTGTCAGCGTCGAGCAGATATACAATTTACGATGCTTATAGGTGTTTCCACATTGTCCAATTTTCTACTCAAACACAGTGCACAGCAACATCGATGATTTTTTTTAGGATTACCTATTCACGTCAATAACTACTTACATTGCTTAGCGTAGCTTAGCTCTACTCTACTATACTTACAACATAGAACTGACACGTTAAGAAATACGTAAACTTACAATTACAAATAAAGAAAAGAAATTAGGTCCATGGAAGCATGTTTCTTCGAAGTTTGAGTTATATAACAATTTTTCCACTTTACATATTTTATTATTTGCTATAAAATACACTCATAATAATAATAACAACGGATAAAAATACATTTTCCCCGAATTTTCGCACTTCCAACCGCGTTAATTCACGACTATCTTTTCGTGTTAAATTCTTCCGAGATTGTGTCTCTTCGTCCGCGACCCCATATAGCAATGGCGCCCATTCCAATCACGGAGAGGTGGATACTGTTTTACATCCTTTTTCTACGGACCTTTTTTCATTCCTTCCTCTTATTTTTTTACGTCTAACATTCCAACTGCTACATTTGTTGCATCCCTCCCTGTACTTAGATGTCCAGCGAACTCGGGAAAAAAAGCAAACTTCTGTCTTCAATATTTCCTGCTCACACCCAATCCTTCACTCGTCTTTATCGAGCTTGTTATATACACCCTCCGTTTTCCAACGCACAGAGAACAATCCCACAAAACTTGATCTCCAACCTTTGTCCACTTTCCCGAAATACAGTCCCTAGTATATTGTTTCCCTATTCGCTGAAAGTAACTCGAAAAATTGTCGTGCTTAGTCACGTATTCCATGGTGTCTTCTTGGTTCCAACAATTTCAGGTCATTCCCGCGCACTATACTTGTTTGGTCATTTGGTATACATGCAGGTAATTGGGCACTCGCATCAACCCTACGAAAACTTTAAAATCTCACAAGAAAATGTAACATAATACATGGTAATATATTGAAATTAAAAAAAACTACTTAAAACTTAAAACATGTTTAAATACTTTGAACGACATAAGTAGACTGTTTAGTTTGTTCTTCGTCCACGATTTCGAGTACGTGATCCGTTTCAGAATTAATGTGAGGAATTCCATTATCAGTTCATTTTCAAAAGTATCTAATATTTTTCTCTTCTATCACTGGCTGCAACTTTTTTCAATCAACTGGAAATTACAGGAATTTTTCGAAGGGTTCAAAAATCGATAAGTAAAGAAGCGTCATTACGTGAAGTGTCACGAAGTCAGAAGGCAAGCGTTTCAGAATGAATAGAGGTATGCCAATATCATCTCACTCCACCCTCCACCTCTTCCTGTTCTACGCAGCAAATGATGGGGAAAAAAATAAAGACTTTTATAAGAATGCTGATGCACATACTACACGAGTTGGGAAAACGAAGACGCCGCCAAACAGATGGCGCCAGATTAGCATGCAAGCGAACGATCACGCGTGTTCATTAATCGGGCCGTGCGGGTAGGTTAGAGGGGAGACAGAAAAGGCGCAAAATATGATGTAATAAAGCGCGGCCGCGAGCAAGCAAGCGCCGAAGCAAGATTAAGCTCAGAACCGCAACGCGAGCCGCGACGCCACAAGCGCTCACCTAGATCACGTAAGGAAGGGCGGGGTAATGATCGTGGGATAGGGCAGCGAACTCTAGTAAGTGCGTTTTGTCATTAATAACCAGGGAAAATGACTTTCATGCTCATAACTCATGAAGAAATATAAACAAATACATGGTAGGATTCTAAGAAATCAGTGGACAAAAATATGTAATACAAACCTCACCAATTTCAATAATATCAGAATGATTTTTCACGTAACATAAGTAATTTACGAAATGTAAATAACAATATCTCCTAAAAGATTAATTTACGCTTTCGCGGTTCAAAATATCTCTTTATTAACACTGTGAAATCTACCTCCCCATAGCGATACGTTTTTTCTTGAGAGGACTGCGTATTCTTCTTTCAAGTATTATATCACTCAAACATAAATTTACCGTCTCTCCATTTCTAGATTCGCTAATGTCTTCGATAATGTAGCTCCGACACCGCGGAGCAGTTTACAATAATCGCGTTACGTCCTTCGTGAGATACAACATGGCAGCAACACTAGTGGGCAGGCAAATTGCGTCAAGCCACATGATGTGATGTCCTCACTAATAATGCACAAAGCGGAGGCCAGGATTACGAAATAGCGTGACGTGTCATCATCGCAGCAGTCACAATCAAAAGCAAACAATCACATTTCTGGCGTCGGCGACAACGATATATGACCGATTCGAAGTGCTAATGTGACCAGCGTCATTCGCACAATGTGTGAAGGTGCCCACCTCTAAAACGACAAATTGTATGGGAAATTTCAAGCTGGCTGTTGCATTTCTTTGTCCAAACGAAAGTATTTTCACTTTATGGACGGACAATTACTCTCATAATCATGCATATAAATTCGTAAAGAAGAAGGGGTTAGTATTCACTTCCCTCCATTATTAATAAAATGCAATTCAATTCTCAGTCTATCACTCCCGCCCACAAAAAAAGGTTAAATAAACGACTTCACAGCACACGCTAATAGCTCAAATATCAATATAGATTTTTGTACTTATAATAACACGTTCCAAACCCTATTAAACAAAACTTTTTTTAAAATGATCCTTCGCATAAACAGTATTTCCATACCAATATTTAGGTGTGACAACCCCCACCAATGTTTATCGAACTCTTGTCTCAACGAAGTGAAATTCCAGTCTGAAGACCTCGAGGTAAAACCAAACATTCTTATTCCATTTTCAACACAGGATACATAATTATTCGATTGCTCAAATAACGAATAATTAATTTTAAAAATTTCCGATATTTCCAAAAAAACAAAACAGAATGCTGTCGCAGTCAACCCCATCGTGATCAGGACGAATAGGTTCCAATATTCCTCTGGAAGTCTTCAAGATCGTCGACCCTCAAGTGTCTATTTCCCATGAAATAGCTTTATATAGCACGTATTTCCATAACGGCTTGTCACCAACGCCGGGGCAGGCAGGGAGTAAAGGAACACGCGAGACCAGGCCGACCTAAACCGGTTCAAAGCTCGTAAAACTAAGAGTAGAACGCGACCGAAAGCGTCCAGAGCCAGTCATGCGCGCAGAGGAACATGCATGCAGGGGTAAGTCGCGCAAGGTCTTCATCAGAAAGAGGAAGTCACAGCGGCGTGCTCTGACGCTACGTAAACACAAGAGTGGATTGAGGTTGGAAGGGAATTACAGGCGACCATGCTATGCTCTTTTCATGTCAGTGACTTCGCCCAGGTAAAAATTGCCACCGGCTCATATACTGTTTCCAGTTTGAATCCAGGATTCCCTTGGCCGAGGTGACTACTTTCCTTCACCAGCGCCGTCGTACCTGTATTTCCTGCAGGCCGAATCCTACCCGCGAAACTTTTTCCACGATGTGTGAGTTTCATTACATTTTAAATCAAATTTCTCATTATAATTTAAATCAAAATGTTGGGACCACAATTTGTGTGTCATAAACTCTGTCTGTTTATCATGCAGCATACATTTTACGCATTTCATACATCATAAAATGCTGTCAAAATGTTGTCACCAGGTCGCCTGGTGAGAATCAGAGTGGTGTAAGTCAATGTTTCCTTGATTTCAGATTTTTAAGGGTTTATTAGACTGTATAAAAAAACCATTACATTGTAAAACAAAGAAACAGACTATTTATGTACATAAATTATCCCTCTATTTTAACATGCAAGTTTTATAATACTAATATTAAGAAGAAGAAAATTATACAGGGCCTAAATGACTTATGCTACTATCAATCTCAATAGAACTCACACCATTAAAGAAAGATTTTAACTGGCAAAAATGAGCGCTCAAAGTTGAGACCTTTTTTCGCCGTTCTTCTTTTAAGGCATTTTGCCGAAAGAAGAATTACTAGAAAATGGCATTTCTTCCAATTTAGATCGACTTTTTTGCGGTAAAAAGCGTTAAATATAGGTATGTAAGTAATTGTACATGTACTACCTTGTCTTTATATGTAAATTTTTGCATGTATGTATTTCTGCAAATACACGCAGATAACGAAAAAATCGTGCATTTTTAAGCGTTTTCAGCAGTATACAAGAATATACACTCATATATGTGCAAATATTTTATGGAATATATTCATACATGTATATTATGCATGTCTCAATCCAAATATGCATATATACGTGTGGATAAGTCAGCATAGAAATGTAAAAGTGCTAAAATAAAACTTATTTTCAAAAAAGAAATTGTTTCTCGAACATTTCCTTTAAATTTAACATTTCTGTGCATTTACTGTCTTATATCAATATATCATCTGACACATAAAATGTACTAAAAAATGTGTTTGCATCCTGCTACTGACATTCCTTGGTTTGACTTAAAGACGTATTTACTTGCCCCACCCATTAAAATTTCACCCTCTCTACGCGTCTTCTGCGTTCTATATCATTTCCTTATAAAAGGCAAAATACTTATATTTGTACTTTAATACAATCAATTTCCGGAAAGTTTGAGAGCTTAATTACCACTATTTGGTTCTTACTTTATCCCTCACCATTTTAAAGTTACAGTGGACATCTGAGAATGTTCTCTTTGTAGTTGTGAGGTCATTCACTTTCATTTCTCTCTCCCTACAATTCCTCGAGCTTTTAGTAATGCCTTTTTAAGGCATCCAGGTTTACTGTGCCTTTCTCTAGTTTTAACTCTATATCGTGGATCGATGAAACCTCTATTTTCATCGGACTGAGCATTTCAGACTGGCGTACTAGAATGTAATATATTTCTACTTACCATAAGGCTCAGTCTTTGTTCAGAAGGCGTAAATCTGTCATCGGTGTTGTAGTCTGGATTGCTATCTACATCGCCGTTTGATTCAACTGAGTTAGATTCACAGGGAAGTTGTAACCAATTATACGTTTTCCGCTTAGGCCTACTCATTTTTATGGTCACTGAATGACACTTGGATTAACAAGCATAACTATTCACAATAAACATAAATATTCTTATAAATAAATATAGACATAACATCAATATATCAATAGAAGTATTTTTCTGACTTTTCAGTTCTAAAAACAAGATTATCTTAGTTTCAAATCTAATTACTGTACAACGTAAAAATGTAGGACTTTATACCACCATTAGTATGTAATAAACCGAATTATAGCACTAAAGCCACCACTGTAAAATAGGAGTAGGAATGTTTTATGTATGTATCCCATCACATATTTGCATCAACATAAATTCATCGACTGACTTACGCCATTCATTCTAAACATCTTGGCAGTTGTGTTCGGGATGAGAATGATGTGGGGCTCCTAGCCGCCACAGGGTGTACGACTGACTTACTTCACCCTAAAACTAAACAGAATAATGTATAACGATGCTATATATTGAATTAACTCAATTTTTTTATTTTTTTACTTACACCACTCTGATTCTCACCAGCTCATTTGGTGCAGCTTGTTCGGTAAGAGAAAATGCAAAACTATGTTCAGAATTACTTCATCACACTATTCAATGTGATAACATCTTATTTTAATACTACATATAATAAGACTTTATAAGAAATAAAGAAACATACTATTTCAATTTTCCAGCATGAAATAATGCAAATCAGTTGATGAGATTCAAAATATCGTGTCACAAATAAAGTAAAATATAACCCTTTAGATTTATTCGTCGGGCAATATTTTTCCAAACTCATTCCCTTGTCGGCCAGATCGATCGAAAGTATACAGAATATGGTTTGCGGTCTAAGGTAAGACAAACAGCCCCGTCCTACACATTTAGGAACACAGAAGAAAGAACTGTATTTATATGCCCATCAGTTTAAATGCAAAGCAAACTGTTAAAACGGCAAAAAATAAATACATAACACGACAATTTTACAACGGCGCTATAATATGATTGCATACTGATTTCCCTCAAAATGTGTTGCATGAAACAAATGGTGAACACTTAACAACACAGACCAGAAAGAAGATAAATACGATTTTTTTGTGGGGCTTAATGGCTCGTCGACATCTAGGTAATTAGAGCCGTAAAATTCTATCCAGGTAGGGAAAATGCAGTTACGCACTAAGGAGAGCCAACATGACTCTCCCCGCGTGTGGGACACGCCGAATGACTCAACCATACCCACTAAAACCCTCCTGAATTACAACTCAAAACTCAAATATCAACACATCTCAAAACATTACACACATTACAAAAATAAAATAAAAAACGAAAGAGGAAAATGAAAGATACCCTAGCCCTAATAGCGTCGGGATTGAAAAGAAACAAGAGGTGACCAAGGGAGGTCAGAAAAGAGAAAGGAAGAAGCATGGCACAAGTAAGTGGGAGCAATGCCAGACTCAGCTCGCGGCCCCGTGTTTGCCAAACACGTACTTACTAGATGTAAGTCCCCTGGGGGAAAATAAATACATTCAATGTTTCGTGATAAATAAATCCCACAAATACACGGAATAGTTCAAACTGTAGGTGTTTGTCCGTAATCAACTACGTCAACCAAATCACGCCCCTTCAGATTAGTATCAGTTCGGTTCCCTGAAATACGCCTTACAAGTTAGTCGATTTGCATCTGACGACGAGGAGCAAGCGGCGGTACATCAGTTATTGTACGGACAACCAAAAACCTTCCCCCTGGACGACAAACGGAAGCTAGTAGCACGTTGCACTAAGTGCATTACAAAAGAGATTTTATGTTAAAAATCATAAACTTGTATTCCGTGCTCACGAGCGTAAATTATGTGTAAAAAGTGCTGATAATTTTAACTTAATTTTGTATCTTACGATTATTTGAAGAATCACTATACCCAGCGGAACACAAAATGACAGAACACGGAGAAATAAGTGGGAAAACTTAAAAGGAAAGCAGAGAAGCGTTCGGCGAAATTTGATCCTCTCGCTTAATATGTTTCCAGGAAATTATTTCATTCCCATTAGGAGTAACAGGAGAAAATAACTCATGAACATCACGTAAAAGCTCGTCGTTTTTATATTGTTTAGAACTTGAGTATCCACCCGCCTCAATTTTTTCACTGACATCTCAGAACAAATTATTCTTAATAATATGAAATACAAGGGAACTAAAATGAAAATGTGAATACTCAAAGTGTAGCCCTGAAAACAGAATTTTTGTTTAAAAGAAGACCTGTCACCGGAAATTGAAACGAAACAACCATATGCCGTTAAACCTACATTTAATTCAAGGAGGTATTCTATAATCCTTTCTCATCCGATTTAACTCTTTCCAGGACGCAAACTCGTCTTTACCAAGTTCTTATATAGTTCCACAATGCTGTTCCTTTGTGCATATACCACTAGACATGAATACACATTTGTTGTATTTCGTCTTTCACCACACTCTAATCGCTGGATAGTTCCGCTATCGGAGAGCTAACTTTAACCGGTCGATAAGTGCGCAGGTAAGCGATATCGGGAAGATATATTTCAATTATGGACGGTCAATAATTTATTTTTGAGAGCCTTAAAGATCGTAAGTTTCACTTCTGCGTTTCATCAATAACCTATTTCTTTGGGGGGAAATATGTTGCTATAAACGATCTTGAAAATAAATATTAAAAAACTCTCAAATCAAGTAAAAAACACAGAAATAAAAAAACATAGCTAAAGTTTACGAATGTTTTCCTGTTATGGTAATGTCACAAGAGGTATACTATT
The DNA here is from genome assembly GCA_002313205.1 of Laupala kohalensis. Taxonomy (NCBI): domain Eukaryota; kingdom Metazoa; phylum Arthropoda; class Insecta; order Orthoptera; family Trigonidiidae; genus Laupala; species Laupala kohalensis. The sequence goes on from NNCF01126043.1 coordinate 355,236, forward strand.
CGGATGAAAAACTGTTAAATGATAGCAGTTTTTGATGTTTCGATATTCTGGTTTGGGGAATGGTCATTTTCTTTATATTTTTCAATTAATGTTTCCTTCGAGTTTCTTACATTTTTAGTTCATTCGTTGACGATACACAAGCTTGCCTTATAATATTTGGCGTGCCAGTGTCTGGAGTTTTGTAAACAAACCGTGTCACTGCCCTCTACGATCTCATCTTTCGAAAGCAATTCATTGTTAATTCTGGTAAAACTGGCAACGCCATAGGGTTTCCTACCGAGAGTCGCCTTAGCCGATGGATAAGCGTGGTGAAAGACGCAATGTCGATCTACTGGTTAGTGAATACTCATAAAGTAATCCGTTCGCTAAGTACCCAGCAGATAGTGGAAGAGTGGTGAAAACGGCCTAAGTACGATAAAAAAATTTAAGTTTTAATTTTTTGGTACGGAATTATTAGTTTTTATTAAAAAACACAAAATGATTAAAACTTCCTTCACACTCCTAAAATATTTAATAATACGTAAAAATTAAATGTATTCATTCATATTTCTAAAATATTTCATATTTTAGAATCATTACATATAACATTATTTTTTTCCCTAGTTCGACAAATTCAAGAAAACAAATAAAAAAGCTTATAGACTTTAAATACATTTATCCCAAAATTAAAGAAATGTACTTACAGTTAAAACGCGTCATTTATAACATACTCATTTTGTGCAATGTAAATAGGAAATGTCGTATTTGGAAAGAGGACGTTCGAGTCACGTAGTCTTCCATTGCACTGAAAAGTCAGCCGTTTCCACTAAGCTACTTCCAGAAAGTTCCGTGAAGTCCTTTCAGAACCTTCTGGAATCCGAAGCATGTCTGAAAGCCCACACCATTTATAGGCAACTTCTTTCCCCCATATTCCTCGTCCCCTCGACCAACAGCGTTATCCCTTTCAATACTATTCGCCACTCCTGAGCTCTGCCTCCGCAACACATTCGTCATCTCCCACACATCGACAATGACTTGGCGCTTCCAATCGACCCTGAACATCAACAAATGCAGTCCTTTCTTTCAATGTCGGGATAAACCCGCGTCGAGGGACCTCCTCGTGCGAGGTCATATTCCACCTCTCCACCGCGTCGCCCCCAACGTGGTCGATATCACATCCTTAATCGCCTCTACCAGTCTCGCCTCTTCAGCAGCTTCCATCCCCAGCAGCTCCCGTGTCGTCTCCTGCTGCTGCTGCTGCTGCTGCTGCTGCTGCTGCTGCTGCTGCTGCTGCTGCTGCTGCTGCTGCTGCTGCTGCTGCTGCTGCTGCTGCTGCAGCAGCAGCAGCCTCGTCGCGTCGCTTCGTCCGCCAGCGCCATTACGCAAATGAACTGATGGGAAGCAGGCCGTCTGCACACCGGTGCGGGAGAGGAGTGCTACAGTGAGAGGCAAATCGCGCGGAGAGCAGAGCGCGCTTCGCAATGAGTGGGAGACAAAGAACTGGCGACGCTATTGCTGCTGCTGGTGGTACGGGGCTACGACAGCGGCATCCCTCGCATCGATATTTGGCAGCGCGCGACGCGACTGCTGGAAGGCGTCAAACGAACGAACGAACGGCACATGGTCCAATGGAGTTACAGCACAGTCCTTTGCCAACTTAAGAAATTGCTTCGAAAATTTCACCTCTAAAAATACAAATCCTTTACATTCACAAGAGAAGACGTGAAGGACATGCGTGACAGTAGAAATTAAAAGTTCCCCCGAACATTAAGAATCTAACATTTACTTCACCGCGGGATAAAATACTCGCGTATTTTAAAATTCATAGTAACAGAACTTAATAAATAGAATTAATGTTCCAAAATGTACAAAACCAGAAAAGTTTCAGAATATACTTTTAATTTACGTAAAATTTATTTTGACTAATGTCTAAAACTCATTTCAATTTAAGCCACCAATAGGAGGTGTGTGACAGAAAAAGTTTCACGAATTATTTATAAATCCATTTCGTTTTGATACTTCCGAAGGCGTTGTTACATACAATAAGTTTCTCTCAAGGCATTTGATTTTTGCATCACGAAAATGAGCGAAACTTCGAAGAACAGTTAAAATAAAATAGTATTTATATACAAAGTTTTTTTTAAATAAGAGACCGGAAATAGCGAACAAGATGAAGAGAAGTAATGGAATACAATATAACTCAAGAGAGAAAAGGATTGTTACATGTGTAAAGACACCATATGTTAGAGATGTAAAGACTACATATGTAAGGATCAGTCGAAACCAACAATAAGAGATTAGTAGAAATGTGAGCGCTTCTGTAGTCCTGTCTACAAAATACTACAAATGAACGATTAGAATTGTTCACTAGTTAAAAACAATATGTTACGAGTCCTTTTTAAGTGTCACAGGAAAACAAGAAAAGGAATGAGAACCAAAAAAGAGTCTTTCATAGCGACTACTCTACCACTGCCCCCTAACTTTCACGTCGAAAGTTGAGGATCAGTCCTCACTTGACCTCGAGTCAGGCGCGGGAACCAACCCACAGAAATAATATTATGACGAACAAGAATTATCACCAAAAAAATGTAACGTATGAAACGAAACTGGGTTATTTTACAAGGTTCCATTTTATTAATACTTCACGTCACCATTTGCACCACACTTCCAAAGCTCAGTTTAAACTGCTAAGCCAAATGTAATTATTTTTTAAATACAGAACAAAATCAAATCAACGAAATTAAGAGTGCGGTAGACGAAAACTCCAAGTATTCCTCATTCAATTCAATTTTCACAGAAAGGTTGCACTCCCCACAGCGAGTATCGTTACGAGGGAAAAACGCAATGAACGGAAAGAGTATTCGAATGCGAAAGAATGCCACAAAGGATGTACTCGAAAAACCACACAGCCATTGACAGATTTTTCCTCTCTCAATTTCAGATGCATATTAATGGAACGAAATGCGACATCCACTCTAGTAACAAGCAATGCGGTTCATCACGGTATGGATGACCTTTATCACAACTACGCTAGAATACGTGAGGATTAAAAGATGAACTAACGTTGACAAATAACTGGGTCTCTCGGGGTACGTAAAAACAGGACACATGCAATGTATCGTATAGCCATAATATTTCTTCAAACACTTCGTCTTCTACTTATTTGACAAAGATCGACATGAATGCAGCAAATAACCCACATGAACCAAAAAGTAAATAGATACTTACAAAGAAAATTATTCAAAAATTTTAAACAAGCTTCTGGCACGATTTTTCTCTTTAAGACGTAATTGAGAGCAGCGACACAAAGTCCCCGACGAAACTAGCGAAAAATATTAGATAATTTCAAATTTATACCTTAAAGCTTTAAAGTAAATGAGGGTTGGTTTTACAACGCAACTACCGAAGTGGACTAAATCCTTCTCCAACTGATAAATATACACTTACTTTCTTCAAGAGAGACATTGGTATCCATATCTTTCTCCAATAACCGACCATAAATTATTTACGGCCTACAAAATGTGCGTTCAGGATGTTATGCTTTTAGGAGTCTCGCCGAATCGTCTCATTCTAAGATCCATTCCTTTTAAACTTTATAGCAGAGGCTTTTGTCCAAAGCCAATAATCAAATTATGGGTGAAATAAAGTATTTTCATACGAAAATTCACACAAAATGGAAGTGAAATGGGCATGGCGGAATACTAAAATGTTATAAAAGCATAATCATGAATGCTAACTTAAACAAATGTTAAAATAAATTTCAACAAAATCTCATGAACAATGACAAAAAATAAAGTTCGTTTTTGAAGAACACGCTACGACAAATTAACATTTATACCAAGAATTCGAAGTACGTAACTTGATTTAAATATTCGGGTAAGATAATTCATTGTAAGAAGAAGAAAAATTGTTTCCTGTTGCTATATTTAAAGAGACTATTTCACGAGAAATTTTAGGTTAATCCAACGAGAAAATTGATAATCGGTATCCACTTTCAAAAGAGATTTAAATAAAAGACCAATCTACTATGTCCAGACTTGTAACATCAGGGGTGTGGCTAATATTTTACAGCACTTCTCAAGAATGACTACTTACTAATTCGTCAATAACAATATTAAAAATAGAAACACACGTCAGGCTTGTAACCGAACTCTCGGCGAATGAAGGAGTTCCAATTGTATAGCTTAGCACTTAAAAACATAACTTTACTCGATGAAACAATGCTTAAAGAGATAGTAAAATATGGTATAGTCACAAACAAAGACGTAGTAAACATCGAAACATCGAGAAAAATGATACGTTTTTCGCAGCAATGAACTCTTTGCAGAAAGTTCGTCGGTACACGACGTACGAAACATACTTCACCCATACGTCCTCCGCCGAAGGGCAGAAACGCAAAATAAAAAAAATAAGTCGGCGACGATTCTCAACGCAAGAGGGACTCATTTCAGAAACGACGCGTGAAACTACTTTCCACCTTCCAGAACCAACGAAAATATTCAGCGTCCTCAGAGTAAAGTCGTAACGACTTTTGCATAAATGAAGAGAAATTTTTCCGCAAAGATGCGGGATTCATCTCGTAAGAGGAGGACTTCGAGAGTGACAAAAAGGATTAGTGAAACACTTTACGCTATGCTTTCCGGTTTCAGTAAAACTAGAAAGAGCAGTACGAGGAAATTAGTTCAACTAAATCAACAATCGACTACAACTGATGAATTCACATTATTTTTATTTTTTCAATATCTAGCAACCCTTCACTTTCGGAGACCGATAACGAATTTTTGCTGAAGGGTATTTGTGTGTGTGTGTGTTATTACTCATTGTCCAGTATATCACATGGTAACGTTTCAGTGATAGTGGGCGCTTTATGTATCGAGTTAAAACTTGTTATAGTATTTTTTCGCTTAAAAAATCCCTTTAAAATGTTTTCCTTTCGTTTCTTTCGGTCATACATTTGCGCCCTATTTTCAGTATCCTCTGCCACTCCGCACAGTGTACAATTTCAAAAGATTTTCCGTAAAAACAAATAGGTTTCCATAAACATTACGTAAGAGTCTGTAAGATCTAAATTCACAAACTCGTGTTTACTTTTCATAGTTAAGCCCGAGTTCGTGGTAGAGAGCACGGTTTAGAGAGACTTCTTCCATTTCATACGCAAAAAGAAATACATATTAAGATAGGACCATCACCCCAAGTTCATCAAATCACGGAGATGTATAATTGTTTTCTTTATTATAAATCTAATTGTTTTAAAATATGAATAATAGTGCAGAAAAAACATGATTTAATTTGTATCTATCAGTTAACAATATCGAGTCGTTGGAAATGCATAAGAGCATGTACAATACGACAGCCAATTCAACGGTTTCGTGAATTAGGTATCTCACCTCGGAAAAAGTTAAATGGTTTTCTCAAATATCCCGTGACCTATTGATAAATGCTATGTATCAAATACTAAGGAATACTTACTGCAGATCAAAGTAAAACTTCCAACACTTTCGTGATTTAAAAGTTGGTCTTGTTTTGAAACAAGCGTTTTCTCCACAAGAAGCAACGTACTGCACAATCAATTATAATTGCAATTATTTCACATAAATGACCGGTGGAGTATTGTTCTCAAGTTGAAATCACAATTAGTACAATGTTACTCTGTTTACTTCCACTGATTTAGGATACTTTAGTGATTTTTCTTCTATCTGTGCTAGTACAAACTTAAATACGTCACGGCGACTTCGAAATCGTCGCGCAAAATCATTTCATAAAGTACATTTTTGAACAAGTAAGTCCGCAAATACTGATGACAATCGATCAAGCAACAATTATCACAACCGAATTTTTCGTAATAAAGACGTGTGGCATTACTTGCTCTTGCGAAATTTAGTGTCAGTTTAAAAGTATGTGGCAGATTATCTCGACGCGAAAAGCACACACAACTAAAGAGCATCGAGCCTTTAAAACTATATTTGATTTCGAGGAGAATGTGAATCAAAGACGGAGTTCTGAGACAACGATTCTACGTCCTCAGCAATGCTTCGATTGCATCATTTAGATTCCATAGAAACGAGGATTCAATATTTACGGAAATTTCATTCAGACCGACGACGTATTGTTCCGAGAAAGAACTAACGAAGAGACACACCGGCTTATGCTCTGAATCCCCTTCCCTTTGTTCATAATCTCTCGTCTCCGTTCTCCGTCGAAGACAAAACCACGCAGCTGCTTTCCGCCTCTGCTAAGTCGACAGTCAAACTTCTCAAGAGCATCATCTGTCTTCAGCTGTCAACGAGAGTCCCCCGAAAAAAGCTCTTCCGCAGCATCCTAGAAAGCTCCACAACTGTACGAGCTAACATACAATAGGATAAGGATATCGTATGTTTCTATCGACGCATCGAACAAAGACGAGTGAAGTTTAGGTTTTACAGAACACTTCGGTATCGGTTCAACTCTAAAATTCGCACCCTTAAGGCTTTCATGCTGACTTATTTCACATGCACTGCTTACGTATTGAAATAATAATAATAATAACAACAAAACAATTACTGCCAACAAACCCAACACACTCCTCCATGACTTACAAGAAAAATCTGCATTTCTCATTGATGTCACTCACCCAGCAGACCACAACATCAATAAAGGTGAATCAGAAAAATATCCAAATACACACCCCTGGCTATAGAGTACAAAGGAATATACAGACTTAATTCCATAGATATCATTCCTGTAGTTATTACAGCAAATGGTTTAATAAATAAGAATCTCAGAAAATACCTTGAAAAAATAGGACTAAACTGAAATGATCATTAAAACACAGAAATCAGTTATTTTAGAAACTAGTAGAATTGTGCGCAATGTGTTAAACATAAAAGATTAGCATGGAGAGAGGTATGCCGTAATGGCCCCTCACTCATTATGTACCGGATGTACATCTCCGAGAAATGAATAATAATAATAATAAATAGTAATAATAATTTATGAATTATATGTCATTATCTAAATTAAAGGTAAAATAAATCACAAAATATATATAAAAAACAGTTTTCTTTAAATCTATTTTATAAACTTTTGGCGAACGTATTAGAAGAAACCTATTACCTTAAGGGATTCTCTGAATGCGAAACTCTGAATACCAGGAGAAACAAGAACTAAAAAGCGGTGTACTGCGTTGAATCACCAAAACTCAATTCTCTTTCCCAGTCACATAAATATACTTGCTAAAAAAACATCAATACTTCAAACGTACAAGAAAACGGGATAGGATACCTATCACTATTGAAAATTCATACAATATACACAAATAGGATTCATCATTCAAAGCACTTCGTAAGTTTTGAATTTTTGAAATTCTAAAAAGTTTGTACACAAATTCAAAACGGAGCTTACGAAAATACTTAACCGACTCAATAGTTAGTCGGTATTACAGAAGGTGACAAGGAAATGCTTTTTTTTTAAAGAACCTTGTCCGACAGGAAAATGACGTAACTAGCAGAAGAACTGATGATTAGCAAGCGTGCAATCATTTCGACCGGGAGTCTTCCCACGTTTATTACATCCACAATGGGGGTTGATGTCACGACTCAAGGGAGAAGAAGACCGTTGTGGAAGGATGAGAGGGATGGTTTAACAACGGCACTGGAAGGCAAGCCGGGAGCCCTTACTAACAAGCAGGAGAGTCTCCTCGGGCCAAGACGACGGACGTCACGGGGAAGGGACAGAATAAGGACGTCAGCACAAGAGGAAGACCAGTTAACGTAACGCTGAGAGACTCTTGATTGTGTCGGGAACGAAAACACATTAGAACACTGAAATGTTGAGAGGTTTCCTTCCGCTCATTGAAATGGAGCTGTTGTTTCAGATTATCTCATTATTCACTTATAAACTGATGTTTCTTCACAGCGGCGTTCAACGAACTTGAATTCTGCTGCTACCAATGCAAATTGACAACAGGCAAAATTCAGTTTTATAGTAACATTTCTTTACATTATGGTTCTGACAACTATAACACCAGTACAGAAATTCACCATTTCATTGGTGTTCATTGGAGCAAATATTTCGAAACATTTTAGACTATAAGGAACAGTTAATCTTCAACACCAATCATTTGACAGGATTTTTTAAGCTGTATAGTCAATACATATGCTGTACAGCCGGTGAGAGCACTTTCCTCATTTTTTTATGTAAAAAAGGAAAAAATTGGTGTAATCGGCTTTAACATTAGTGCGAGAATACACGAAACTATTCCCTATATCATAAAATGTCTTTATCACGAATCAATCGATTTAAAAGTGAGGAAAATTTTCCAAAAGGGGTTAAATGATGAAGGTGGGTCTAGCAGTGGGTTTCTCACATTGGTGAAAAGACACGTAAACTATTCCTTGGACAAGTACACACGGTCATAAGTAGTTAACGAACATCTGAAACACACATTCTTCAGAGGAAGTTGTGGGAGTGGGTCTTGAGATATGGGAATTTTTTAAATCTCAACTTCTAAGGTGAACACTATTGAGTCTTCATACGCGAGACTAGCTTTCACCCACATCTTGAAGCGTGATATTTTTGCTTGATTTTCTCACGATTTTACCCTGTCGCTGTATGAGTGTCTCAGTGCAAAAGAGGCGGAACGAAAATCTCCCAATACGCGAGTGCCTTGATAATACCAGGGAGCTTCGTCACCCCAAATTTCATTACGATACATTTTCAAACACAGAAGTGAAGCAGCGATGAATATACTGCGCCGGTGATTTTAGCGCGTGGACAATGTCCAGATGTCAGTCGATTTCTAGCTAAACTCACAGTATATGTGGTTTTCCTATGTACCGAGCATTACAGTGTGAATTTTCGTCACCAAAATACGTACATTATGTCGGTTTACTTTCCCGCTGATATGAAAAGTAGCTTAGTCTCGGAAAGGAGGAGTAGAAAAAATTCAATTTTTTTCTGTACGTTTCCCCCCAAAAAATCAATCATTAGTATAGTCCCTAGGAAGAAAAGCTTGAAGCAAATGCAACCTATAAACTTTCATTTCCCATCGTTTTCTCAACGCCACACAAATATTTGCTTTATTCTCAGTTCATGATTTGCATAGTCTTTGGACTACGTAGAAATGCCACTCGTACGTGGTCAACCCTTTCGTTACTAACACGAGGCCTCTTTGCGCCTTTACCTCCACAAACAATGCCTTTTTCCCTTCAAAATTGGTGACGCCACTTACGAAAGCTTCTGTCTGTAGGGCTATTTTCGCCGAAACGTCTGCAAAACGCACGTTGTACTTAAATATCAGATTCGGTTTTCGCATATTGTAGAACACCAAACGCTGTTGAGGCGCCATTTCATTTACAGCGATAGTAGTGCCGTCAAAAATTATGCAACTCGCCGTGGGGAAAAAGAAAATATCTGAGATTCCTCGCGTTTAAAACAGTTCCGGTAACAGTATGCTGTAAAATGGCTTCATTTTAGTACTTAAAAATTAAGTACACCATTTTTTCAATAGTACTGTAAAACAAAACCACAGTCCCCGACGACGTTCACAGATCGTTGTTCAAGGCGTCAATGGATGAGGTATGCGCGTTATTAACGAACAGGGTAAGACTTCCTTCTGACATGTATTGCTGGTTGCCTAAAAACCGAAGCCTACGACTTCAACAAGGAGCGTCGAATCTACGACGACCCGTCAGGAAACACGAAAACAATTACATCGATCAATATGTCTAAATAGTTTGTTTTTTTTAACAACAACAAAAAACACGAATAATAGATAACATAAGGCAACATGATTTTGGAGTCAGCAAGATTTTAAGTGTTCTACAATATTTCGTTCTTGCTGATTTCTAAAATGGTATTTCTGTTTCTCTATCACACAAGGGTTTTTATAATCGTTAAAACAAAATTTGGAAATTTGTCAAATATGTGTTTTTTGTTTTGTTTTTTCTAAAGCTACAGGTAAATTCATCTTTTAGAAACTGATTCAATAATTCTTAGTGACTACGAGTGTTGTTGAAAGTAAACCACCAGACATCACTACTACAATATGCCTCATAAAAATACAACTATTTTAAACGCTATGTTTAAATTCATATATAAAAGACTGTATGCAGTGATTTTTTCATTAGTAATGGGCAGAAATACTGTTTGTTTAGTTTTTGTTAATTTTGTTGTTAACTTCAAGATTGTAAGTCAACAGTCCCGTTTTGTTTTATTTAAATATGTTTGTTTCGCTTACTTCGAGACAGTTTTCTTGTCAAGATGGACAGCGTAAGATAACGAATTTTGTAATGAGCACCAAGAAAAAAAACTCAGGAAAGACGTTATCAAAGACATGGAACTTGAATATGATGGCCGATTACTGCAGATATTTAAAAAGAGATTCTTCAATTACTTCACGGAAGAATGTCGTCCTATTATTTTTGCTAATTACTAATTCAGTCTCTTGTTTTAAATATTTGTGTATTTTTGTTTTAATAAATGTTTTATTATTCNGAAGAATGTCGTCCTATTATTTTTGCTAATTACTAATTCAGTCTCTTGTTTTAAATATTTGTGTATTTTTGTTTTAATAAATGTTTTATTATTCGATTTTGTTTTAATTAGATTTTATCAATATTCAAAGAATATTGCTCGCAATTATAGTCCAATTTTTTGTGACACTATCACTTTTCTTCTTCTTTTTTTTCGATTGTAAAATAACCTTGAGTGATAAATGTCACTTTTAACTCCCTGTACAGACATTTTCATCGTATCATATGATTATGCCAAGTGAGTCATCTCTGAAATTCACATACTTTGGACAAGTAGAGTGACTCATCGGAATTGTTGGCTTTCTCTGGAAAATTTCCTCTTTCCAGGATCATCTCATCACGATCACTCTTGGAAAACCAGTATTATATCATATTTCTTCATTACTTTCATAGCATGTTTTATTAAATTGTTTTTCCTGTTCGCACTCAATATTCATCTTGCACCTCATCCCATCTTCATTCTTCACTGTCACTACAATCATCCCATGTGCAGATAAACTAATAAACTTGTCTGCACCTCAATCACGTAATTTTATCAAAAGCCCCGACACAAAATTAAATTTTGTAGGCTTGTTTAATTAGCACTCCATTCCCCTAATTCACCAAGGTTTATTAAATACAAGGCAACTTACAATTTTGGTAGAGAATAAATATATCCACATAAGTATGATGGTATAATATAGAGTTATTCCTTAGTATCTCGAAGAAAAGAAAGTTAACTTGTAATATAAGACATAAGCAGTTAAAATGGTAAATAGTCATGCGTGGTCACTAAATGTTTCACTACTACGCAAAGAATCCACACGTGGCCAGAAGCAAACCGTGCACCCGGAAATCACGCTCCGCCTCTGTTCCGTTTTCCGCTCATTCTCCCACCAGAGAATTGCAGTATTACTTACTTCACTGTTGGCGTAGCAACATTTATACACTATAGAACCATCACCGCCAGAAGCAGTATTCTCCTCTACGTAGGTAGTATATTCAGAGGGAATTATATACAATTATGAATGTCAAACTACGGTGAGAAAAAAAAAACTTTCCCTACAAATCACAATCTCTAATCGGTGAAAAGCAAAGCAAGAGGGTAAAATAATAAAAATAGAGTTTATCTAAAGGATGACATTCTGATTTTACCTCGCAATACGATTCCAAAAAACGATAACACCATTAATTCACTAGATCATAACATAAGAATTCACGCTTTGAAAGTTTACCGACGATGTCTTCTACATAGCAATCAGTCGTCAGATATCACCAACTATTTGAAAAATCAAGAAAATGCGAATTCGCGAAGGCCACTCCATCCCTTTAAATCCACGCAACTGTCTCTTATACACANAAAGTATGATCGAAATAAAACACTTTACCACGTACAATAAATACCAAGATTCTTCTCGGAAAAATCACGCGTCATTTCTAACAAAAACAAAAGAAAAGGAGAAACACTTATGTATTCCTTAGTACACAAAAGCGACCATCATATACAAAATACTAGGAGTTCTTGTACATTTCTTTTGTGGCGCAAGCAAACACGGAACATCACGAGCATAGAGTAGAAGCACGTCCATGTGTATGAACTCAACTTGATATTATAATTAAGAAGTTCTGCACCTTTTACGGTAACTTATGTAATTTTAGAATAAGTGCCAAACAAATGCACGAGGTTATTAGTATCTCACAATCCACTTAATTCAATATATGTAACCAAAGCATCACAATGAAATGTGGAAATCAAAAATGCCGTAATCAAATGATTTTTTAATCTTAATAGAAAACGTTTGAATATAGTGAATACAGAGCAAACAAAATAAAAAGTAACTCCTTAACAGTCACTCTCATTGGACTCTTTTTCACATTCGATTATTCAATGATACGTTTATCTTTCCTGTCGTGTGGTCTTAACGCATTTTAAAGACGATTATTCATATGCATCGATTTTCGCTCTGTTTCAATCACATATCTCATTCTCTTCACGCCGATCCTCGATTCATTTTCCAGTTTAAGTGCCTTTCCACAAAACCTCTTTCTCCCACACATTACTTATTTCTACTCCTCAGCTTCATTTTCCTTCGTCGCCTTTTTTCCGGTTGTGAATAGACGACACGAGGAAAAGGGAAAAACCGTAGCCTCCCATCCCCCAGCGACTTCTCGAAGTGCAAACGGTCGCCAATCGACTTTTCCCCACGCTCTGCCGATGCGAAGCTCCTTTTCCCGAAGGAGTGCAGCTAGAGGAGACGGGTCAGGGGGAAGAGAGGGAAAAGGAAAGGAAAGCTGTCAGTTGGAAGAGCTTCGCTAATTGGACGCTCAAGGCCCCCTCCCCCTCGGTTGGCAGCTGCCGCTTTTGCCACCGCTACTGTCGCCACAGCGCCAATCGCGTCCCCTTGCACCTCCCACCACCGTTCGCGCGTACCTTATAAACAACGCGTCATTCACAATAAAAAAACAGGGTAATCCGTTGGCGAAAACACCCGCGTTCTCTCATCGTAGGATCGAAGATACGAGATACTTATCATACCTTACAACTTATTTCTTCAAACCAATACACAAATTTCTTAACAAACACTTGGAAGAGATAGAATTTTTGTAGAGATGTAGAAGTGTAGAATTTATAGAGTAACTTAGCAGAATTCTTAACATTTTCTCAGGCACAGTGATTCAAAAGTATTTATCTCAAATGGTAAAAATATTCACCATATTCAAAATCTCTGATAAGAATCTCAGTGGTTTAGACATCTACTGAAAGTGCGCAGTTAGTCGCGATAGTTAAGACACGAGATGCATCATGAATCATGAATTGCTTACCTGCGTATTTCTTGTAATGCTGAATCGTATAATTTTAAAATTATACGATAACACATGAAAATATATGCAGCGTGATATAAATTTAGATACTCTACACCGTTCGCTTGTGCCCTGACACCTAGGACATGTCTCTACTGAGCAAAAAAAAAAAAAAAAATTGCACCACCGACTATGGAGCAAAAGTGTGAAGCGATACGAATTGTATTCTCCGCTTGCTAGTCATTTTCAACTTGACGAAGATAAGGAGAAATTATTTCCTTCCTTTTATTACATTATTTGCAATTATATTACATCTATAGCAACTATATCACCAATAAAATACAATACACATTTAAGTCGTTGTTCACAAATATTCTTCCAGTTGCTTTTAAATTGTATATCACAACGAAACCTGTACTCTCAGTGTAGCATTACATGTTCTAAAAAATCATTCAAATAAACTTACGACAACAAGAATTATCTCCAAGACGCTAATGTAAATGTAATTCATTCTGATCCGTTAGCCCCATTTTCCCTCATAGTAATTCACTCCAAAACGAAAGTTGAACTGAACGATTAACCCTAATTCAATTGAAATGGAGTTAACATTTCCTTCCTCGCACGAAATGGTGAACATGACGTAAACGTCTTCAATAGGACTGTAAACGGAAGAAATCCAAAAGAACCGCGAATTTTACTTGCAAGATGCCATAAATATTTTGATACATTTCTTGTCAGACGGCATGAATCATGGATATCCAGAAGTGAATTACAAATGTATCTTCTCGAATAACGTCAAAATTCACCTGATCAGCAACGTTATATGCCAATCGATGAAACCTTCACGCGAGGTTGCATTGACGGACAAAGATTGAAAAAAGCAGAATCAAAGATCCAAGAGTGATCTGTTCCGGAAAATACATCCAGACAATTCAATTACATTTCAGATAACTTCCTTGGTTTAATTAAATAGTTAATATTGATTTCTTTTTGGTTTTATTAATTACAAATTGAAAAAATCCAAACTAATATTATGGGTTTAAGGCAACAGGTGGCGTGTGGATGATCCCCGGCACCCCCACTAAGCAGGTGTAATGAATCGATCAGAATTCCATTGCTCGTACCATATAGATCTCACTAGTTCTACAACCGTAGTATCTGCTACGTATTTGGCCAATAATACTTGTACTCAGTCATCATTGATTGGGATCTTTAAAACATTACCATACTAAAGGTTACCTACATCCCAGTAATTAAAAGCGTCTATTCTAATTTCATTACGAAATAAATATAAGAAGAAGAAAAGCAGTTGAACTTTGTTACCTTTCCCAAAATTTCTTCAATTTAAGAGCGTGACCTAGCTTCTCGATATCATCATGGAGCGGGAGCCAGTATTAACGTAAGGTCCATCGGTATTTCATGCACTTTTATACATCCAAATTATTTAATTACTTATCATTATTATTAATACTATTACTATTGGGGATTTTATGTATAACCAAATTATGTAACCTTTTATGTACAAAGGAAAATAAATAAGGGAAGACTCGTATCGTTTGTTTCATCAGACTTAAATCAGTAAAGGATTATCATTGTAAATGATAATCTCATTTATTCCACACTAATTTGTGCAGAGTGGACACTAATTGTTGTGGTTTTGAGATAATGATTAATCCGTCTCACCCTCACTGGTTAACAGCATCACGATCTACCTCAAATGTCCAAAACCCTAGTCACCGAATGTATATAGGAGGACTATACACCGATGGAAATTTCATAATGCAGCCATGGACTTCAATAATTACGCATTACACACTCATTAGACACAATTTATTATTTCAACCACTTCAATCCCTCACTGCACCAACGAAGTAAACACCAGTGATCGAACTTCAAGGGGTTATTTTTTTAAATTTGCATAATATACGACGAGAAATGATTGAGCGCAAAAGAAGAAATAGTACTATACGGCGTTCCTATTTCTTTCTTTCATATGTCCGCACATAAAATTGTATTCACGAAATTCTTAAAAGTTCTTGTGGATATTGCCTGACTGATTAATACTACATGCAAAATTACTGCAAAAGTATTATACCGAGAAACAGGCCCTCATCAATAAATAAAGTAGAGCAGAAAATTCCACAATAATTAAATATTCTATTATAGTCTGATTCTTATTTGAATGCAGTCAAATGCAACGTGTTCACCTTTCTACGTGAACTGCATGCAGCAGCGTTTTTATATGAGAAAAAGTATGCTAAAAGAATCTATTTATACCTTTATTCTAGTTACATTTTAAACTTTTTTTCTTTTTCGTTTTTTCTTTCTTTCTTCCCTGTATGTTGACACGAAAGCGTATAATTTGTAAACGTAGCGCGGGAAGCGGGATCGCAGGGCAAAATTCGTATTTTTGGGTGAAACGTGGCGCTCTAGAGCTGTTATTATACACTGCAGCGAAAAATTGATTTTAAAAAAACAAAGTTGCTTGGTTTTCGTCTTATTTCTTTTACTAAAGATATACTTTTGTCCTAAAACCAACAGAAAGCGTTCCCTTTTTTAATTAGATTTTTTTAAAGATTTTTTTAACATCTGACTTATGCGGCATTGATATCTTTATGCAAACTTAAATACGGATTAGGCGATCGAAAATGCATAAGACTCAGTCAAAATAAAAATTAATTTTTTTAGGTAAAATCCTCTTTTCCTAGACTATAGCAGGATTCCATAGAAGAGTTCCTTTTGGTTTCCAACTACCTGGACTATTATTACTTCTTTCACGAACACAAAAAAAAAACGTAATGCACAATATATATTAAATGTATGACACTTTAAACATTTCAACATGACTTGGTAGTATTANATGACACTTTAAACATTTCAACATGACTTGGTAGTATTATTTGAAGCCAGTCTCATACGTTCTATGAACAAAATCAATATTATAAAAGAGAATCCAAGAAAAAATGTATTTGTATTGAATAACGTACTCAGTTAAATTTTATCTGAAAATAAAAAGTTTATGATTAAAACTATCGACCCAGGTCGCCCATTCAATTCGGAAACCAATCGCTTATCCATCAATCATTCCAGACCAGAAGGTAGATAGCGGCCGATACACAAGTATCCTCAGGCGCCGGGCGTTTCCTGACCCACGGCGCATATGTTGTTGATTACGGATACGAGATGACTCCTATAGTGGCATATGGTTTAATTCCACAGGCGGTATCATTCCCACCTATATTAACCACTTAAACGAATTCGCATTTTTTATGGAATTTCGTAACTCTTAAAACATATAATAAACAATTATATTGCATACCTAAACATTTTTTTTTTTAGTTTTCGGAGAATGTACACGAGCTGTAACACACCGAAGTTACGGAAAATCGTTGTACACGGTAAAAGCTAATTGAAAAGGATTTCCGTCATACTCATTGTACCCGTACTTCTTTGAATGCTAACATCTTAGCAATTTTCTACTCAATAGTTCTGCTGCAAATGAGTTATGGAAAAAAATAATTACACAATATATCTACACTTTAGTAAACATCACGTCAGTGGTGTCCATCTATTATTTACCAACGCTTCATAGAAGACCCTGACGAAAAATAAACAGCAGATATTGAAGTTAACTATTCATTCACTCGTGAAGTAGCATGACCGCCTACTTACGAGACAATTGCCAAATTATTCAATTTTATTTATTTTTGAATTAATATTTGTTCATAAAGCAAAACCTCGAAAAAATTCAATTTTTTTTTTCAAGTCGTAATACCGCGGAAAAGTCGCGAATTAGGCAGACTAAAAAGGGGCAAAAAAAGAAATAAAATGTGTTCATAGAAAGTATATGAACACATGAATCTCCGCCGACCCGTGAATGAGAAATTTGGCTAATAAAATTCCATTCACGAAATAAATATGTCGAGAGAAAGAAAAGCAAGCTCGGAATCGTGTATTGAAACCCATAAACAGCAATTCCTTCGCCGCAAATTTCTTCTCCCTGTTCACACAAACCGAGGCGAACAGGCGGTACGTTCAGTGCTACACGCTTTGGCACAAAGATACAGCCTTGCAAACATGTCCCGCGTGGGCACGGCATTGCAGCAGCGAGTTTAACTCACCACTGCAGCGACGGCTGAGACAGCGAAAACAGGGCGGGCGGTACCTTACCTGCAACACAAGAGAAAGGAAATGTTACTTAGGAGAGACTAGTATGCCACAACAAAGAATTCATAACTGAAACTATTTTAAAATATGAAATGACTTAATCATGTACACTTCGTTCCTTTAACAAAAAGTAAGAGAGACTTTTTCGGTTAACGTTTAATAAAAATCAATAAATCTAAGGAAGGAAATTTTCATTGTCGAATATAGGTACATTTTCCTGTATTATAAATAAGATATTCTCATTCAACAATATTTTAGTTTAAAACGAAATTAAAATATACAAGGTAAAATTGTTTCGTAATCTTATTCAATATCAACTGGATACAATGTTTTAGCAACACTAATTACTTTTGTCAATCATTACGTCACAGAATCATTCTCTTCGTTAGCAATAATTGATTTATTAAAGAAGTAAATTTCACTTCAAAACTAGTATATTTATTTTTTCTTTTCCAGAATAATTCAAGTCTTCACGAGGATTAAGAAAAAAGTAACAAGTTTGTTAAGTATTCTTGCGTATTTGATCCGTTCGTTAAATTAATATTGAATATAGAAAAGCAATGGTTTGGCATTAAATAGTATAATATTATTTAGGATAGGAGGTAACTTTATCGTCCCAAAGATGTCAAGCCAATACCGATAATGGGGAAGAGTTTGTGCCAAGATATTGATTCTCTCGTCAGAACAACGCTGACAAATTATATTCAATATTTATTTTTTTTCTGTTTGATTCATTTCATAATAAATGGGAGGATAGCTCCTGGTAAATGATACTATCCAAACGCACGCATAAACACGGCCACAATCGAGTGCAACGTGGCCGTCACCTTACGTGGACGTAACACCCGTTCGAGCGCGTGCGTGTGAGAGTGCGGGGGCGGGAGCACGGGCAGGGAGCCAGGAAGGAGCAAAGTCGTAAATAGCAGACGAGATCGCTGCTTCCAGTGTGAGGGGCGCGGAAGGAGGTTTCTCGGGGGTTACGGGGTGAAAATGCGCCTCCGGGATAGAGTGGGCGCGGCTCGAACAGCGAACGACGGCACAGTAGTGTCCTTTTAAGAAAAGAGGACCGCCAGCGAAGTCAGAGCCTAATTTATCATGGGCCACTGTTTGCGTCGCAAAAGCTCGCTAGGCTCAGCTTCACTTCCGTAGACTCAAGTGGGGAGAGAGAAGCCAGCAGAGGGCAAGCGACGACGTCTCAATGGGAGAGCGCAGTTATTCGCGTGATTCATCCCCAGGCCGTAATACTTTGAGGATCTGCGCGAAGTACGTCCGCGAATCGTGACAAATTCCGCATTACTTTTCCGACACTTTTCTTAAAGACTTCACGGACGAACGAGACCCAGATGGACGTCGACGAACGTCTTGTTCAGCGTCACTTTTCACACCATGCACCGAGCGAACGCTTTGAACTCGAAATAATAATTATTGAAGTCATGGCTCTCAAAATTCAATGCGCAAACAAATATCAAGAATTAGCTTAATAGGTCAGTTCAATTCATTTTTCTCGAAACTAAACGTTCTCTTAGCCTGCTGGACTTCTGACAAAGTCTGACTGTGATATTTTGAAAAAATCCGTTCTCCTGGAGCCGATGGGTCTAAAACCTCAAACTATGCAGAGTGATTCTAATATTTGGGGCAATATATACTCGAAATCAATGTAATAATGTTTCCACTTTTTCAATTCACCTATCATTAACATAATTTATTTAGAGATGACAAGATATTTCCAAACTTGACAGCCATAATTGAANTCAGCGAATCTGTAAAAATAAAACAAGATGCACATATTACACATTTTCTCGCCTCTGTATTAAGATGTCCCAGTGCCACTACGACGGGAAAGTAATTGGAAGTAGGAAGGAGGGTAAGAAAACTCATCAAATACCTGTTTCGGCTACGTAACGGGAAATGCCAACGAAAGGACAGTGCTAAGAACGAAAAGTCACAAAATCGCCGATAGAATGACGTTTACAATACTTGCAGTAAAACGGCGATACACAAAAATTCGTGTTACAAATACCCCAAAATCACCACAAGTGAATTAGTCGGCAACGTCTAGTAAGGATGACTGTGGCAGGTTTTCTATAAAGGGAAGTTCTTTCAGTTCGTAATAGTTTTAGGGCAGACGTTCGTGTGCACACGGACTGCGCACGACTGTTCAAGGAAGAAGAACATCCGCAATCACTCCTCCGAACTGGTATAGTGGACGTCCTCACTCAGAAATGCGACCTTCACCCTTATCTTATTGCAACCAACATTAATTTCACTGTAGAATCGGTCAAAGAGCAATAATAATTACAAAATCTGTAACCCTTGACCACGTTCACCATTCAGAAAAACTTAAAAAAATGGATTATATTCAATGCAAAAACAAAATAAAATGTTTGTGTAGGTGAGGTGCACAAAACGCAGGAGATGAGCGAACGATGTTTGTAAGAAACTAAATATTTCTTAAATTGAGACAACTGAGATTCAGACAACGGCGACGATTGTTTGAAAAATGTTGATTACCCTCAGAGAAAAAAAAAACTATTTAAAATTGTTACGCCAAAAATAAATTACTTTCAGTTTCTTTAAGTAGCAATGTAGAATAAAAGCAAGCGTTGTTGTTGTTTTAAATAAATTAAAAAACTTAAATTTTCAGTAAAATTATTTACTAATTGCGATTTCTTATACGCATTTTACCATTTATAGTAATTGGAAAGCTTACGGACAACATTTTCCAACGTGACCTCACTAAAATTAAACATTTTTCTCCAAAACAGTTGGTGAACTTTGTGAGAAAAAAATTGTGCCAGTTCGTAGCTAAATGTATAGTGAAAGAAATAATATCATAATAATGACAGAAAAAATTAAGTATAAAAAGTGGACAAATTTAGACCCGTCTCCTGAACATATATTGACATAAAATCAAAAACAAACGGTAAAATTTTAATTATTTTGTTGCGCTACAATCTTTAAATAGTTCAGTCAAGTGAGGAAAAAAACTACACGGGTTGTTTGAAACTACGAAGGAAATGCGTGGAAAAATAAAAGGTAGAAAAAATTAAGGAGTTAAGAAATGACACTGCATGCACCTTGTCGAGATTAACGACTTTCATAGACTGTTTCATGGTGAGGCACGTACTACACGTACATGGACCACATCATTCTATAACATCCTTGCTCTAATTCCCCAATACTTCTGAAGTGAGCCTAGCAGAATCCTTGGCGATTTAACGAGTTCAACTACAGGAGTGCTCCTCTTATAATTTACGGTACAGCAAGAAAATTGTTATCGAACGCAAAACTTGTCACGGCTTCGTTAATTAAAACCTTCTTATACATTAATTAAATGCTGAAGGCGGATAACCAATTAAAATTATATCTTGATATTAAGTTCAATACGTGTTAATTACAGTAATGAATATACATGAATTCAGAGGCCCAGGAGGGTCGAGGTCTTAAGTATTCATGACCTTACTTTAGCAATAAAATTGAAAAATCAGGGAAAAAAGAAAGAAAAAGCATTTACTTTGCACTATACAACCGTTGTTCTATCACGGGTAAACTTTTTAAATAAAAATTATTAATGTTCATTCTATGTAAACAAAGAAATGTTTGCTATATAAAGAGAGTGCCCAATCCTTTTTGCTGCGAAGAACCTACGAATTTCCATCACGCAATAATTTCACTTCTTAATTAAATTACCAATAAGGGCAATACAAGTTACGATATTCGAAAACATTTACAAATTATACTTATTTTTATTTTCTTATTAATATCTGACAACAGCAGTTCTAAGTTCAGACGGAGCGGGGATACGAAAAATGTGACTTCCGGAAAATTAGACAGAAAACTGAAACAATAATTAAAACGCAAAAGGCACAATGCTCGGTCGAGCTACAGTCAGAGAACGTTCCCTTCACGCGGCTAAGAGCGTTTCCCGACTTCCGCTAAAGGAAAAGGAACGAAACAAGCTACGGCTCGCCGGCACTCCCACTTCCGCCACTTAGAACAGCATCCGTACGCAGCAACCACACCCTCTGAGTTGTTCTTTCTTTTCCCATGCACCCCCTCCCCCCTTCGCTCACACCATCACCTACACTCCAAATGTTTTCACTTTAATTAACTAACCTTAAGTCAGCAAAAGTTCATAAAAAGTTCAGTAAGTACTCATTTTTAATATACTACAATATCCATTAAATCAATGAGTGAATTATGCAATACGAATTATGCAATTATTATAAAAATAAATATTAAGTATAGATTAAAAAATCACTATTAACGAAAACTACATCTCCTTAGACTAATAATTCAATGATTTTTTTTCCTTCGTTGTAGTTGTTAAGTTCCTTTACATCACACGCTATATTACAATTAAATTTTCAGGACGTGAATACACAGACCCAAGGGACAACCACCTGTAAATCGATGAAGAGCGAAGATAAAGAGCCACTGTGCAGTGAAATCTTGTTTCATCTCATTTATTGATAAAAGCGAAATGTTTTCTACTGATTCATTAAACTTGATATTCTTACAACATAATGGGAAAGGAAGTAAGATTTATTATTTTATTTATTTTAACATCAGGGATGCAAAAGATGCGTCACATGAGTTTAACACTCTCGAAACTAAATCAGGGTATGCCATTGATCCTCAAACGTTATTCGTAAACGTATGTAATGCAGATTGTTTTCTCTAGCACTAAAACTATAGTAGAATCGCCTTTCAGAGTAAAAAAAAAAGAATTTAGGAAGAGAAATTACACCTTTGAACAGAAAGAAAATTCCAGAAAAATATAGCAAAAAACGTAAACATAAAATAGTCGATGTTTAATTTCGCGCACCACAATACTAATATATATTTTCCCGTTTGTAAACTCCCGTTAATAAGTCAAACATATCCGCCTGGAATTTCAGTTTCTCTTAACAAAACCCAATCATTACGTATCAGAAAATGGCGTAATCTAGTTTTCTTTGTTTTTCCATCTTGTAAAATCACTTGAACCTTATTCCAATCTAACGCTCTCAAAATACAGCATTGTGGTTCTCCGCCGATAACCTAAATGGGACTGTGCGGCGTCGGAGCCAATATGGCGCAGATAGCAGCCGTAATTCTCGAAGACGCCGGAAGGATGCGCTAGGAAGCACGCGAAGGAGAGCTTAACGTTAGGAGGCACGTTCTTCTTCCATTCTGGGAGCCGCACCTTAATTCCAATCGCCCGCGCTATGCATCACTCCTCTTTAATCACCAATAAAGACTCATCCCTCCGACTGCGTACTTCGTCTACGTCTTAGAATTCGGAAGTTCGCGGCGAAATGGTACTAATGGAGAGGTAAGGTATGCTGCCCTTATTGAAGAATGGGATGCTTCATTTTACTTAAGTTGTAATGACCTTATTAAAGTATGAAAGTTTCCAAGCACGAAGAAAGCTATGTCGGTATAAGAACGCGTACTTCATTAATGGTTCTTGTTCAAGTATTAACTCAAAATCTTCTTAGTTACTAGATAATCATTTGAACGCACGTTGGCGTTCTCAATTCAAGATAATTAACATTTTTTTCTCATTAAAAGATTACACCCAAACATAACCTTCCACAATATTGAAGATAAACTTTATTATAATATTGCATAGTCCGCAGAAAATATAGTCTTACAGACACTAACTCCAAAGAGGAGAAGAGGAAATCTTTGAAATACGGTCATCAGTAAAAATACGAACATACCAAGATACGAGGTACATAACGTAAAATTTGACAGAACAACGATTTTCCTCTTACCACGTACATGCAGTCATATGTAAACCAGGTCTCATCCCCTCTGCGTTTTTTCAATTAGATTTCAATACTTCTCGGACACTCGACTTTAATGACTAAGAATTTTTTATTGCAACCACAACTTATAAGAAATTTATTTAATAAATGAGTACTTGATGGACTTTTGGTACAAACACGATTTACCATAAGTTAAGTTCTACAATTTTCACAACGTTTCGGTGCCTACTCTGGGCCATAATCAAGCAACTGTTGCATAAAAATCACAGGAATCAAGTTCTTCGTCAGACACGAGACAAAAGTGTGGGCACTAGATAAGGCCATTCATTTTATTTTATCATAATCTCTACAGAAATATTTACAATATGAAATCTATTTAAGTCATCACGTCATCTAAATCTTCCGCTCCACCTACATCTTACAATGGCAGTGGCGGGGTGGATGGGGGGGATCTCACTTAAGACAAGGCTCGTGAACAGAAGTCAATTTTCTGGGCGTTGGAGAGTTGTGGGAGGAACGGAAAAAAATCTATGGTCAACAAACGTGGGTGGTGGGCAGGAGGGGGGGGGAGCTATCGAATTCCGAATCTCTGCGCGTGATGGAAGCACGACATAGTCACAAGACCGAGGCACGCGCCCGCCCGCCCGCCAACGTTGCCCGTCGCCGTGCAGACGGAATATGGGCGAGAGGCAGACGGCAGTCCAAGTCACATCGCTGTGCAAGACCCAGTCGATTAATTCGGAGGCAGAGATCCGGCTCATTTGCATAAAGCCGACAAACGACTTTTTCAATTACTTCGCGGATTCTAGGTTAAGCATATTCACTCGGAATTGATCTGCACAAACGAAAGATTACGTCATTATGAAGAAATAAATCTGCAAAAGTTCTAGAAATCTGCGAGATAAATAATGGAGAAAATTAAGGATATATATGCACGTATGCAAGAAAGGTGCTACGCAATTTGTTTTTAAAAATTCCATCTTTCTTTCCGTAACACTATAACATAATAAATCTGAAACTAATTCCGACCCTTTTTTTATTAAAGTGTAGAAACCTCTAGATCAGACGGTTTTATTTCAACATTCCCAGTCATTGCAGTGCTTTCATAGTTAACAACACTCTTATACAGGAGAAATAACTCGCATTTCTAGTCTTGTTCATAAACTCCTGTTTTGCAACGTCAACATATCTTTTAGTGAAATTTTGCAAAATAAAAAAGGTTTATTTTCATTCATTTAAAAGAATTACTTTCATAGACAATCTGGAAATAACCCGTAAGTATGTAACAAGCGCAACACACAGCACAACAAATCGACGCACTTAAGGTCCGGTATTCCAGAACTAAATGCTTAAAAATAGTGATACCATAAAAAGCGAAAGAACCCACCAACGATCCTAAACAATTCCTTGCTCTCGCGATGTTTTACGAAGTCTCTTCACAAACCAATGACTAAAAAACCAAACAAACATGTATGAAACCGTTGGTCGCATAACACCAAGAACACAGTAAATGAGAGAGAAGCCACAGCATGTTGGACATCCAGTCGAGTGGAAGGGGAAAGGGAGAAAAATGAGAGCTGCTTGTGCGGGAGACTCTGATGAAAATGCCGCAAAAGGCCGCTCTTTCTTTCTGCCAGCCGCAAGAGCTACTCACAGCAATTACGCAAAGTAGTCTGCGGGTCTGCGACGTGACGCCACTGCGCGACCAATTCCCGGAGCATGAGCACTTGCTACAGCCGTCCACACCCTTCCCTCAGACTTCTCTTGATATCTCCATCGCGAGAAGTAATTTGCAGAATATTTCACAGAGAAATAAGTGACTATTCATTATTAATTAATGCTTCTCTATTGCTAGAAGATCAACATGAAACTTCAATGGAAGGTAAATCACTGTAACATACAAGTCAAGGTGGGATTAGAAAAAGTGCATCCTCAGAACAATGGTAAGTATAAAAAACCAATAACTCGAAAAACTAACATCTTCAGTGGTCAGTCAAATTAAAACGAGAAAATTAATTAATTTATTAAACGATAATTAATTAGTTTTGTGAATCAATATATGAATACCAAGGAACCAGCTAGTCGTGGCAACTATAAAAGGACCATGTTTCCCACATATCGCTTTTCCTACGCATCATCTCTTGAATCCACCATAAATACTGAAAGAAAGGAACTACTAAGAAATTTTACCGATCATATTTCTATGGTAAAATATTGTCCCTGAAATATATACTTAATATCGTTAAAAATGTACCCTTTCTTATAAAAAGAATAGTATTCATCGGAAAAAATTTATAAAGAATTTAATTTAAAATTTAACTAGACTCCAAACAAATTTCTTTTAATATGTTCATTGTTTCCTTCAGGTGAGTTGCAAACAAATCTTGTTTAAAACTGTAATACATAACAAATTGTAAAGCTTTCCTTTGATAAAAAGCTCGTAAACCTGCTATTGATTCCCTCTCGAAGTGCCAGTAAAATACTAAACATAAAATCAAGGTTCTTCAATAAAATGGTAAAAGTGAGAACGAACACAGCCCCTGAAACCGTAAATAAAAACTCCAGATGTCAACTAACTCGTTTAAAATACAAAGGCCACGAATAGGCTCGACTTTTTACACTGTTCCCAATAAAACAACAAAACCATAAAAATATGGTGACTCTCATATTATCAACCGATACGTAAGATGCTATATATTATAGATACAGACTTCTCGCAATATCGATCTCCGTCTTTACGAGAGTCGAAGCAAAAACTTACTTCGTATCTCGATAGGGAACTCGAGGAGTCAGCAAACATGGCGTAAGTTTTGCACGAGGCTATGCCTCGGGTGTATTGATATAGTGTCGCGAAACGGGGAGTTCTTCCGAAAAGAAAAACATACCAGATTGAAAGCGAGAGGAAAAATCTTAGAAGAGTATTTTCCAACGGAAATGCCCCGGATAAGTATGGAGTTCGAAGAACGGAATCTACGTGAAAATCATTGAGGAAATCAACAAAAAAGTTTCTTCTCTTGAAATAAATATTCTCTTGGGATGAAATATTTAAAAATTAATGAAGTGTATGAAAAACAGAAGAAGAAAATTCAACACTCTAGCCAAAAATAAAACGTTACTGAGTTGTTCATAATTAGTTGAGTTATTTAGTTGATATTTTCTCAATGTGACTGACGAAAACGAAAACCAAAACTGTTTCGCCAATACGTGAGCGACTCTCATGTGTTTCTTTTCCTCTTTTTATATTTTCACGTTTTAATTGATAGAAGACAGTAATGTCGTATTACTTTCTAGATTTCCGTTCCAATTCCAGGGACAGCGAGAGAGGGCGGGGGTTCCTTGTAAGCATGATGGGACAAAACCGGTAGTAATCTCGCAATAAATCAAATTTTGAAAAAGAAACTAATTATTTTATCTGTTCAATGCCCCACTCAACATTTGGACCAACCGCATAGGACGGAAGAGCAGAGCGATAAAAAGGGACAGAGGAGATATAAGGCAGAGACTGCAATACGACCATCGACAATGCGGACAAAGAAAACTTGCGCATATGAGCTCCGATGAGAATGCTGCCAAGTGCGATACATGAATTAAAGTTAATGCAAACTCGAAACATCATTCCCAACTTAACAGGGGATACATTATTGTGGGACATATTAACTATCCGTATTAAAAGACGGTTTTACGTTCAGAGTAAAATATACTGTAACTCCTCGAGCAACTCTGAGGAGTTTAAGATCATTTGGAATATCGCCACCATCAAGAAAAAAAAACTTAATTTTCGTACTTTCTTTTACTTCTCCACTAATGTCTGCCGAATTATGCTTCAGACAAAAAAAGTCTTCCTATACTTTTTTTTTTCTTTCAAAATACAGTATGTTTGTTAAAAGGTAAGCTCTTGTTAATCTTTCTGTTTCAAGTTCTCGAGTTACAACCATTTAAAAACAGACAAAATTTTCATTCAAGATAAAACATTTCAAATTGTTGTCCGTTTCTACTCAGTGGCATATAAATGGTGAGTGCTAGTTAAAAATGTCATATAATACGTGAAATTTGCTTTAATTTGACCACACAATTGTTTCGCAGCGTCAAGTAGATATTGCGATAAAAAGTTTTGAGTAACACTATGTGATAGTCGAATATACACCATTTCACTCATCTTTATTGGAGTGGCAATACCAACATTGAAAATTAATTATATGTACCTTCATAGTATTCCAAGCAATAAAAGATTTTGTCGTTTTATCAAATGACAAAATCTTTTATTGCTTTTAATGAGCAATCTATCTACATCAGACCAATTCATAATATTCATTACGTGGGAATAATATTTATGAACAAATGTACAAAAATATCAAAATTTTCTTGTATTTTACAATCTTTTCGAGCAGATGGATTCATCCCATACCGAGTCCTCCATTCACAGCCCAAGGGAACGTCTAAGGACGTGATGGAAGGCCTGAATGGAATCCTGAAACAAATGGAGCCGGAAGCGATAGAACATGAAGCTCGAGACCAGACAACGATGGGCTCTCATCTGCAGTAGTTATCTCCTCCGTTGTGACTGACTGACTGACTTATCCATTTTATTTTGTGGTGTATTCTTTTATATTTTTTCTATTGTTCTCCTTTTCTTATGTAGTGTGATTTTCTTTTGTCTTCTGTTGTAAGCCTAATAGGCCCGTTAATGCGAAAATGATGACGATTTTGCAATATTTTGCGCTTAGTCTGGGTAAAACTTTGGAAAACTTTCTCACTCAAGTTGGGACATCTTTTTTAAGACGAGAAATTCAATATTGTCACCACAAACCTCAGAAGGCTATGCACACCCCGAAAAATAATGAACCTTCTGCCAAAAATGGATACAGCACTTCCGTAGACAGACTTAAATGAAACACTTCATTAAGGTCAAACGTTGGCAAATCGGCATCTCCATTTCAACTGTAACCAAAAATGGCTTCCTTTCACACTGCATGCTGCTGCTTCATTGCGAAATTCTTGCTTGTATACATTGAACCAAATTTACAGTACGTTGAAATTTAAAGTTATTTACCGTATGACACATCGTATAGAAGCTACTGAAGAAAAAAAAACGATAAAAAGTTCATTTTTTTATCTCAATCGAAAATTAGCTATAACTAAAAAGCTATTAAGACAGAAAAATAAAAATGAGCTCACCATTTAGCAAACTTAGTGTACTTTGAAAATGTATAAAAAGACGGTTTTCATCAGTATCATAATTCGGCATATATTTGGCAGGAGTTTAAAAAAACGTCCAAAATTAACAGTTATTTTTAATAGCAGCGATATTTCAAATGTTCTAAAACCCCTCAGGGTTGAGCACTTGTTCAAGGGATTTGGTGTAAGTGATCCCTCACTGTTGGGACAATTCCCCTGAAAACCAACCTTTTAAACATTTCACCCCCTTTTGAAACTTTTTGTTTTTCATATATCAATCGGATTAGTTCATGACAGAAAGTATTCCAGTGGGTATTATCAGATTTAAAAACCAAACAAAAATTTGGCTCCCCCCATGTAACAACTCCCATTGAAGAGGTGTCCACGCCACCCCTAAGCGATGGTGAGAAAATGATTTACGTATGACGACTTACGCACTTTGCCTTTTTAATTAAAAAAAATACGAAAATAGAACCTCATCCCTTACTACATCACTTAACACATATAGAACGAGAGGCGATTGATTCGCAACGTCCAGCGGAAGGAAGAGAACTGCCCTTAAGTCCTCGTTGTACGCTGTGCAGATTTCTCCTGCCGTCAGAACTAGACTGACACCACTTGCGCTATTTACCCACGTCCTCCCTCTTGTCGCAGTGCACCTGAGAGATGCATCCCAATGCACGCCATAGGCCGACACATTTCTCCTCATCGGCTTACTCCAGAGCACTGAGAATGTAAACAAAAGTTCATCTATTCTTCGCAATCCGTACGACAAACATACACGAATTTAAGGAAAAAAATGTATTAAAATGATCCGACTCGGAAACGAGATTACGTTAGATCGATTTCTGTTTATCCCAAAATTCATATCCGCAGTTAATTTCATAGAAATGGAAAGACCCGTTATCGAAAATAAAACAGAAATCAACACAGATACAAACATACAAATATCGCTTGCTTAAAAGATATTTTTTTATTTCACAAAAACTTTAGAGACTTACAATGTTGCAATATTTTTCCAAAACTTTGAACCAAGAGAATTTCTTCAAGCATTTGAAGAATTATATTCAAATATTAGAAGTTAAAAGTTTATATTTTTCTTCTCTTTACAACACATACTTCCTTGTGAACATCTTCAATAAATGCTTCCACAAAAATCTGCACCGAACTGCTTCTACAGTCACGTGTGCCTCATAAAAGAGCGCACGGTTTGGTTATCCTTCTCGAAGACTCATCTTCCACTCGGGTCACAGATCCTGGGGAGAGCAGTATCAACACCCTCGACTAATTTGATTTTCCGAGGGAAAAATTCACAACGATACGGGAAGAATAAGCCAGGAAGTTACGGGGTAGGGGGGAGATGACGAAAACATCAGCGGCAACGGACAGGCGACGCGACGCCTGGCCAACAGCGAAGCGTAGACACACGACGGAGGCTGCGGACAGAAATACGAGCGCTCCGCAAGACAAGCGGTCCTTCTCGAGCAGTGTGACAAGCGGGAAGAAGAGAGAGGCGGGGTTGCGAGTTAGTGCCACGCGACCACGCGTCTCGCCCACTCCGGGTTTTGCGTCCGTCCCGCTAGAGGTCAGCAGCACGAGCTCGTCTCTTTACTTCGAGCTGCACGTACGGTGCGAGGGCACGAGAGTGCTTCCTTACATTCTGGGAAAACATTAGGGGAGCATGGTCTTCTCTGGGAGCGAAAAAGTAATTCTTTTAACACAGGGCATCACAATTCACAAAAAACATTACACACACAAGTATAAAATAACGTGCACCTCAGTAAAGGCATTAAGAATTATGAATTAGTAATGATTTTCTTTCTACTATTCTTTAATTCGTAGCGAATACATAGTGTCAAGGAGTACAGAATTTTCCAGTAATTTTGATTAGTTTGGTTTAACAAAACATAAAATAATAGAACGAGTTCGGTCTTCTTTATTCAAGAAAGGGAAAAGCTACAATTTATCGTAACACCATTGCACCATACATTTTAATTTAAAATTTGAGGAAGTGAAAAAGTGTTTAAACAGTTGTTTATTCGCCTTATGGATCCTACTTACGTAATATAAACAATTCATATGATGTTTTGGTAGCCTGATTACAGCATCGGGGAAAGTGGAGGTAGTATCTAGATTTCGATGAGCTGTTCTACGCAATAATAAAGAGAATTGTTGGTACTGTTGTCTCGGCTTCTAAGAAAAAAAACTCTCCCCGTAAGTATCACAACTTAAGATGATGCAATAGCATAATTTCAAATAGAGAAATAATTGAAATTGCCTTGGAAAAAATATCACTAATAAATGGGTTACGTAACAATATATAAAAAGAATTCATTTTCTTAAGAAAAATGAATTCGATCATTCGTTGCGTAATATAAGGTTGGTATTATAAAATAAATAAATATTTTAAAAAATCATTTGTAAGAACCACATAATTGGACGAATTACTCATACAAATACGATTGTAGACAGTGCAACATATATAATGCATTAAAAATAATTCCACTTGATATCCTCGCGAAGAGAAGCTCACAAAACCGACAAAGAAACAACCCACGTGTCGCGGGTTGCCAAACCCCCGGAAAGTGAAAATGGTGACGGTGATGCTGATGATGTGACCAGCATTATAGCCAAGTTACCGTAAGAGAATACACCAAAAACACCAAGATGGCTGACTCCGGGCGGACTCGATTGGTGTTTCAGGGCAGCCACCACCAATATTTTAGAACAAAAACCCGACACTCGCTTTGACTTGACTACATAATATCGAACAAAACACGCAAAAAATCTGTGCAATTTTGGTCCGATAAATTAAAAAAAAAATTAATTGAGCCCTTAACTAAAGATGAACTCGCAATTTTGAATAACATAATATTACTAATTTTAATTGGAATCAATTTAGTATTAAATGAATTTTTGATACTACATGGAAAATGTGTCTGACAATGTAATGGTAAGAAAATATTAAGCACCCTAGATAGAAATCAAATTCAAAGCACTTTATGAAGTACAAAAGGATAAAGAATAAAAAGTGTGTAAATCAAATTATACAATAAATACTATATTTATTAAATTTATTTACTATAAATACAAAGAAAAGAAGGGGGAACCCATTTACATTTAATGCATTATTAAACTGAACTAAAAGTGTTCATTGTTGGTTAACCTAAATGCACATACTTGTATTACATAGTATTTTAATTGATAACTTACGAATAACATGAAATCATAGATAATGCAGAGAAATACTTACACCTAATAGTTGGGCAATTCTCACCAAAACTTCCGTTTCACCACCAGTATCAAATATACTCTTTTCACGAGGGTCATTCTTAATGAACGAGTACATGTGGAAAATACTCTTCTGCAGTGAACTCTGAACTGCAGGAATCCTTTTCAGTTTCTCGGCCATGGTTGACAAAAGTAACACACGCTCAAGAAATTATTAAACGATAACACCTCGGCAAACGAAGCACGCACGTTAAAATTTCCGTGTGGTACTATTGAAACATTCGTAACGGGCGTACCAACGCTATGGAAACAACAAAGAAACTACCGTAAAATGAATTTTGTTGAAAGTAGATTAAAAAATAAAGATTTCTTGCATAAATTACACATGTATTTTGTAAATGGGAATTGTGATTTTCTGTTACTCTAAAAAAGGGAAAAAAAGAAAATTTTAAGAACATGTTCTCCTCGAGTTAGTTCGTCAAGTTTGGTGGTAGTGAATCCAACGTATAAGATGAAAATATCACTAGTCGAGTTGTATACGACATAGGGGGAATCAATTGTGTAGGTTGGCAGTTCTCCCAAATTTGGTGTATACTGTTTTTTGAATTTTCCTATACGCTTCGGCCGCATTTGCTCCAGGGGAATACCCGGTTCTCTTGGCAGACTGAGCCGACCTCCAACTCGTGAGTAAAAACCTCTAAAGACCAACTGTGATTCGAACCCCAGGCCTTCCAGTCAGTTCTACCGACGAAGACACGCCAACCCGAAGTGTATGATATCTTCATGTAAACAAAATTTAATTGCTCATTAACTTTAGTCGGATTTTGAATTACAATATTACAATACATTTAACTCGCACAGAAATACGAAAACATCGTAAAATAAATGTATGTCTAAAAGAAACTAAAAACCCAAGTTGAAACGTTTCACGATATTTCAACACTCTCTCTACGGACATACGAAACATTCTTGAATATAAATGTGATCCCAATACCAGTATTTTCATCTAAATTAATACAATTTCAACTGTATTACTTTTGTTACAATAGACACTTGATGCAAAGAAATACAAAATACGGTGCGACATTCTTAAACACACACAAAGAAGTATAACAAATAAAAACTCGTGGTACGAATCAGAATGTATATTAAGCATAATCTATGTCTTCATAAAACTATACGGAGATAGAGAATCTAGTGTACCACATTTTTACTGCGAAACCGTTTGCAAATGAATTGGTATGCATATGTACCGAAAAAAAATCATGCACGAACAAAATTCGGACCGACACGAAATCCCACGGACATGCACTCTGGCGCGGGAGCAAACATTTAACCGAAAAGGATTCTAGAAATCGAGTAATCCAGATTTATACTCGCGAATGTTTTATCAAGAACAAATAGTTATTAAGGCAGAATGTGAAAACTGAGGTGAAATGAAAATATCGACTTTGGCAACCAGCAAGTGTGCATTCATGCATACCGACCGAAATATAAAAAAAAGCATTTAAATTACCAAAAGAGTATTTGAACTCAAATAAAATATTCAAAAAATAATCTTTAGTAATAGGGCAGCTTATTATTTATTATTCCAAGATGTTACTTTATTAGAAAGGAAGTGTCTATAATATTTCCTTAAATAACACAGAATTCATACGTTAAAGACCTTTTCGCTGTATAACGGGCTCATTCATTTCCCTCTTACAAACCTAATACAATTACATTCTAATCGAATCCTCTTGTAATATATCTTGAGCTGCACGGAGTATTTTTATATTGGAAAATCTATATTGGAAAACCTAATACATTACATTGGAAAATAATAATAATTTATAAATAATATTACGCAACTCAGCACAAAAACGTTTCAATCAAATACGTAGAAGATTCATGTAGCTTACGTATTTTCCCCCAATTTATGTTCAGCTTTAACACTATATATTGTAATTTTAATGTACGTTTTTAATTTTACCTGCAAAAAGTGCAGCCGCATGTTTGTCAACGAAGTCCTGCAAAGCTAATTTTATAATCTCTTCTCATAAATTTGCATTAAAGATTTCTAAAGGAGAAAGACATGAAACTTTGAACACATCGTCCTTTAATGCGTTTCCATCACTTTTGGACATGTTTTAAAAAGCTACAACATGCTTTGAACACTTTTATTTCGTACACATTCCCACAGCAGTAGAAGATCCAAATTCATTGCTTACATTTGAATCTTTGTCAAACAAATTTTCAAGAAATCCTTTGTGTTATTTAATTTTATTAACAGATTTGTTAAGTATCCCCTACTGCTGTTCCCAGAAAGTATTTCTCGATACAAATGCGGTCGATATGAACGGTGATGATTGAAAAAGCGAAGGAAATGGCTCCAATTCTGAAGAAATTAATCTAACGAACTCCAATTAACTAAGAAAAAATGTGTTTTCCATATTTTTTTCGGAAAACAGGCCAACTGTAGTTAACTAAATGTTGCATTTTGAGAAATCTGCAGAATAAGAAAAAAGAATAATGACAAACTATTTCTTTTTTTAATATTTAATTATGATTTTCCTCGAATAAATCATGAAGCCCACTGAATAAATAATATACAGTGAAACTTCCATTAACGGATACTTCTCAACAGCGGACACTTATTTCCTCCGTTATTTTATTCTTCGTTTTTAAGGTCCCAAGGGTGTTCGCAACACAGTGCGTTCGTTGTATTTTCATTTGCCAATTCTGTTAATCTTTAAAATAAACTTAATTAACATATTATACGTACCGACATATCTAGGTTAGTTGAAACATTTTGAGAATTATAATGAACATTTTTTACGTTTATTATTAACTCGAAATAAAAACGAAAGTATGGAAGGTGGCGAATTTTCAACGTTGCGGATGGCAATGTTCTCGGTCTCCGTCTGACGTAATCATAATTCTAGGCTGCACTGCGAGTTAACAACTTGCTCACGACGTTCTCCGCAAAATGTATGAAACGTATTCGCGTTTCGTGTTGTATCAACACGAACAGAAATAGATTATTATACTATTAAATCGTGATGAGTAAAGAGCAAAGTTTTTCGTGCGAGTTTTGCTTCATCCGTTATGTATTTATTTTCACGACACAGACTCGTAATTATAAAGGAAATATAACTGCAATGTCGTAGGAAGTCGACGAACATCGATTCTTGCGGCCGATAAATGAATGATAAGGATACGATAAAATCAATCGTTGAAAGCCTCCATCCACTTGTCGTGCACTTTACATAGTTTATGAGAAACGATACACACGATCTCCTTCGTATTTAGAGTGCGTGATTGACCAGTAACAGTTTTATGACTTTCTTCATCTCACCCATGAATACCTTCGATGACTCACTTCAATCACCAAAGAAGAATAGCGATGAAAGGAGAGACGCAAATAAGAAATGGAATCACGGTCCACTATGCAACATAGTATTACATTCAGTGTCACACCAGCAACGTAGTAAAAAGATGGCAATCAACACGCACACAGTTTACACGAATATTTTAGGATTCCAAATTAACATTAAAATCACGGAGTAAAAATCATTTAACCGTGATACAAAGGGGAAAAAAGAGCACCTACGGATATTATATAAATATAATATTACTGCGAACGAGAAAAATACTTGACAAGACAAAATAAAAGAATCAGTGAGGCAAGACGCTGAGACACATTCAGATATATTCACAAGAATATATCTGTCCAACTTGTGATCCGCGGATCGCCTGCTGATTTTCGAACCTTATTTTGACGGCCCCCAACTTACCGTACATTTTACATCAAATTCCGCATCAAACGATGCGGGAACAACTTTGTCTTATAAATCTATCCTGACAGAATTAATATTTGAAGAAGCATGTCTTGTGAGAGAAAATTAAAAATTATTTTTGGATTCACCCCATCATACATTATAATATAAAGCAATTTGGTTATAATATTAAACGATAAAATACTTTTTGAAAAAAGAGAAACATACTGTTTAATTTTACCAGCTTCAAAAAAATACGAAATTATACATGAGAATCACTGTCACGTAACAAATAAATAAATATGACTCATTAGTTTTAACCGTCAGGCAACGGTTTGCCAAACTCCATCTCGTGCTGACCAATCGATGGAAAGTATAGAAAAAAGCCGACTAGTTGGACAGCTCTGCTATAAGAATATAAAAATCCACTACCTCTCCATACTTAAACATCCAGTTTTGACATCCAATCGCATGAATCCTTCTCTCGTCGTATGAAAGACGTCATTACTAGCAAATTGATTGGTCCATATAGCCCTATGATAAGCCATTAATGAATATAGCTGATTCATAGAACGAATGTAAGTTTCATCTGAAAAAAACTCGATTACCTCTCAAAGTATTAATTCACGTCTTAGAGAATGTGCACCAACAGCAGTAGTCCGTTAGAGTTCCCTTGAGGCAAAAGTTCATTGCTCACGCGATCCAAATCAATCTCCACTACACTCGATTGAAACGAAGAGATAGTAAAGAATACCGAGGGTAAGGGACGGACACGGCCCATCGCCTATAAGGAAAGGAAAAACAAGAAAAGGTGAAGTGGATCGATCCCGAACAAAGCACACGCAATTGCAAAGCTATCGACGAGACAGAAGATAATGCTGTATTCAACCCAAGAGTTACATATTGCAAGCAGACACAGTTCCACGCAACACAAAAGATTAAGACATTCAAGTATTAAGTTTTCGAACTCATTTTCATGAAGAAGAAAAATTACTTCCTCAAAGCACATTTTTTGTGTTTACTTGTACGTACAAGAATTTAAAAATTTTAATGATAAAATTATATCATATAATGAGGCAATCGACAATATAACGATGTAAAAATTAACTTTCTAGGAAAATGCAAGCATGATTGAACACATTTTACGTATACACACATAAACTTTATATATATATATATATATATATATATATATATATATANACAAAATGTAATATCTGAAGCTTAAAGAACGCGGTCAAATTTTCGTTTTTATCAATTATAAGAAAGAAACAATATTAAGTTCTACGTAACAGACAATGTTATTTTCATAAAAATAATACTTTCCAACAAAAGTAATTCGTCATTCCAAAATTCATGTCACTAAAAACTTTTAGAGCACAACGTGAACGAAAAACACGAATACAATTCGAATGCGATGAAAAGAAAAACATTTTCATGTCTGCAACTACACCATAAATAATAATCTCAATAAAGAAAGAAAAAACTCGTTTCAAATTTCCCATTTCCACAAACACACACCCCAATTCACATTCGAAACACTAGAAAATCGCCTTGCTCAAAGCAACCATCACGTTTCATCCACTACGGCAGATTTACCTCCCGCTGTTATTTTCCTCTCGTTTCTTTTTACCACCGCTTCTTATTCTGTACACCCTCATTCTCCATCGACGCATCTTCCGAGCGAAAGAGAGGTACACAGAAATACCTCCGTCAGTAGTCGCCACCCCCACCATCCACCATCCACAACACCCACTACACACTTCACCACCGACGGGAAATTGGACGCGGAGATGCGAGGTCCAGTCCGCGGCTTCAACTCAAAAGTCCCAAAACCGTTTCAGAGTCACACACTAAAGAATATATCACACTGCAATAAAAATTAATTTAGCACATTTTTAATAGCATCCGGAAAAAGCAAAATACGGTTTCGGCTTGAATGCACTTCTTCTACATTGAGAAAAATAAGGTTTAGTCACATTTATAGTCGAAATACGAAAAAACCCAAAATTATTTTCACTCGCTCCGAGATCTAAAATTTTAAACAATTGCAAAAACTATGAATATCTTTTAATTATTATGTACAATATTGCTTCAATTAAATTTCAAATTTAATTTGAAACATTACTTAGACGCCAAATTGTCAAATAATAATAATAATAATAATAAAGCTCAAAAGTATTCAATTATACAAAAGTATTGAATGTTAATGTCTTATTCATGTCATGTAATGTCTGATTCCCGTATGACAAGTGGAAGTTTCTAATACAATTCTTTAACCAACATCATAAAAATGCTTTCTCTTTAATACCCGCAGTAAAAGTTACAATTATAATCAATTTTTCAACATTTTAACTTTCTTTCACCTTTGATATTAAAACCTAATCTTAATGACACATTTTTATTAAAACTACTTGTTGTTTATGTGCGAAAGTTTCAGTTGTTCGTCAGTGACCCATTTTTGTTAAAGAATATTTTGTTTTAAAAATTTGGCTTTCTTCTAGTAGGGGAAGGGGTCTTATTTATGCACTTCTTATAATATTTCATTTCCAGAAATTTGTCTCTTTTAAACGATACGACAAAATTTTGTTTGTAAAGAAAATAAGTTATTACGCGAGAAATTTAGACAATTTTATACCATAAGATTCAGGATACATTCTTTGAGATGAATGTAATGATTAGTATTAAAATTCTAAAATGGTGACCAAACATACGCAATTCAAAACTGTAAGAAATATATTTCGAAATCATAAGCGTCTTCGAAAGATTCAACCCCTGGTCCTGAAAAGATACATAACGCGATGCTAAAACATCTTTCAGAAATAGACATTAAATTCCTCCTGAACTTATTTAACTGTATTTGGAATTGGCATACCGTCTCTGTTCAATGGCGTGAATCCATAATTATTCCACTTCCGAAAGAGGGAAAAGATCGTTCTAATCCGTCGCACTTTTGACCGATTTCTCTGACAAGCTGCATTTGCAAATTGTTAGAAAGAATGATCAATCGTCACCTTGTTTGTTTTTTTGGAATCGTGAAACCTTCTGACCAATATCAAATGTGGTTTCAGAAAACAGCGGTTAACGTTAGACCACCTTGTTGCGTTGTCATCCATCTCATTAGCGTTTGAATTGAGAGAACACCTTGTGGCCATCTTCTTTGACCCGGAAACAACTTATGACACAACCTGGATGGTACGGAATTCTACGCACATTGCACTCGTGGGGATTCCGAGGATGTCTTCCTTTGTTCCTCGAGAGATTCTTATCTCAACGGCCATTCCACGTTCGTCTCGGTACTCACTTGTCAACTAGTCATCCTTTGGAAAACTGTGCCCTACAGGGCGGAATCCTGAACGTCACCCTCCTTACTTTAGCCATTAATAGTATTGCGTCAGTGTTTCGAGAACCGGTGCATGCGTCCCTCTTCGTTGACGACTTCGCCATCTACTGTTCGCCCAGCGGCATCTCAGTCATCGAGAGGCAACTGCAATTTTTAAAACAGTTTAAACATTATTTGATCTTTATTTGTGTCATTCCTCAAATCCATAAACGAATCGGGGCTCCTACCTCAAGTTCACGGGAGGGTTTGGATTTAAATCCTTCTTTATCCTTCCTTTTTTTAAATTTACATATTTTTTCTGTCTAAAGTTACATCTTTGTTTTTATAATGATTTAGGAACTGTTGTCTCTTTTTTCTGTTTTTTTAATGTTCGGGATTATGGTATTTCAGGAGGGTTTTTAGTGGGTATAGTCGAGTCATTCGGCGAGACCTACACGCGGGGACAGTCATGTTCGCTCTCCTAGGTGCATAACAGCATATTCCCTACCTGTACAAAAATATTAGGGCTCCAATGACCTCGATGTCGGCGAGCCGTAAAGCCCCAATAAAGAATAAAATTTAAAAAACCATACGAATTCCTGGAAATGTAAAACATTGAATAACAAATAATTCTTACATATATAGAAACCCGAAAAAGAATATTAGGAACCCCAAAAAAATTTTATACCACTATAGATATTTCCTACGAAATTTTACGTCTACTGCATAAATGAGAATATAATAATCGAATCGAAAAGCTCGAGAAAGCAAAGTAGGTCAGTGAAAGAGAAGGCGAAATACGAGGCAGTAGAAGAGAAGCGAGGAAATGGCGTGAGGAAGAGGGAATTGCCAAGAATGGTGTACGGCCCCCAGGTGAGTCGTAGGTTTCTCTCACGCCCACAATCCGTGCGTCCACAGCCCTCGCCGTCGACATCGTGTGCGACTTCCATCTCTATACTTCATTGAAACGTGTTCACTACCACGTCAATGCATGGACAGTGTTCACTAGCACAACCAAACCATTTGGTTGCCACGTTTCGGAGTTTTATTTCCGGAGATTTATTTACAACTGAGAATGATAAACGTTATCAAGAAAAAATAAAGTGATTGCATTCGGTGATTACAACTACAGCATAATTATTAAATTAGCTTCTACTTGGCAGAACTGTTAACCTTCCAGAATATTTTAAAATTTTAATGTGAAATGTAACTGGTTTTAATGTGATTAATTGATTTTGAAGTAATATGTAACTGTTTATCTTTATACAATCCAAGAATATTGCTCTTTATATAATAGAAGTTAAAATTGTGAAAATGTTTTTAAAAACTTTAAAATTGTCCTAATTGTAATTTGGTATTTCATGTTATGTCTACTAAGAGTATCATTAATGAGTTCAGAGTGTTAAATATGTGTATTAATTAGAAACTATTTAGTAACCGTTAGTAGCCCTGATGAAGAGGTCAACACACCTCGAAACGTTGGCAACGTGTAACCAAATGTAATAAAGGAAGAACTGTGAAACAATAATTCTGTAGTTGTAATGATTGCCTATAATTAAGACATATAATACAGTGAAAGATTTTTTTTTTTTTTTTGGTGGGTCTTTAGGGCTCGTCAACATCGAGGTCATTAGAGCCCATACAGTGAAAGACTTGTTTACTTAAAAATTGGATAACTGACAGTAAATAGTTAAAAGCGTTTCACAAATCATGGTGACGTAA
The DNA here is from genome assembly GCA_002313205.1 of Laupala kohalensis. Lineage (NCBI taxonomy): Eukaryota > Metazoa > Arthropoda > Insecta > Orthoptera > Trigonidiidae > Laupala > Laupala kohalensis. The sequence goes on from NNCF01126043.1 coordinate 395,638, forward strand.
TATGCGCCATTACTGAACAATACTATTAAGAATATTCACTAATTAATAACATTTCAGATTACAAAAATAAGAAGTGGTTGAAATAATACTGAAATTGCGCATCAACGTCATGGAGGCAAAAATAAATGTTGTTTCTTAAGAATACTAAAGCAGTGAATGCATGATTCCTCGGAGAACACGCTCGGATGTCGCGTCGTGAGGCGATTCTAGAAACCCACGCTCATCCTTCCTTCCTTCCTTCCTTGAGCCTTAAACGAGGTCTTCCGAAAACGCCCGCCAAGCAGCGCTAGCGGCAAATGTTGAGTGGGAGGGGTAGGGTGGGTGAGGGGGGGGCGTCGTCGTCCTTAGGGAACAACGTAGAAGATGAGGCCGGCAACCCGGAGGTTCGCCGGAGACAAAGCCTCGTAATTGGGTCTAGTTATGCGGATCTGTCCGTCGGGTTGTGGCGGCGGCGGCTGCTGCTGCTGCTGCGGCTACGTTGGAGGACGACACAGCCGCGGCAGGGTTGTCACAGCACCGCAGGAGCAGGTGCCACACTACCCGGTGGACACGCAGTGATTAGCAAGCCGCGCTACAACGCAGAGTCGTTAGTGAGGGCTGATTGCCCCTTCACTGGTTACGCTTTACACGTCGCGGAACGGTTCATGAAATCGCGATTTGTCAAACTACTTAAGAAATTCTTTTGCAGACTCAAAAGCGATAAAAGGTAGGATGCGAAAATACACGTCACAATATTTCGAGTCTCATATTCGTAGAGATAGAAAAAGGAGAAAAGAGACACCGAGATTCATCTACACTCTGTACATATCGATAACTTTAATCAACTCAACATCTAATTTAAATCTCTACAGAGGATATCATAAGGCAGAATAAAGCGAGCGCGTATCTCTGAAGGATCAATTCAGGTCTACATTATCACAAAAATGCATAAATAATGTTACTCTGTTCCCAGTGATAGGTTCTCGCCGTTCTCTTACAAGTTACGAGTACTAGATTCGTAATACCGAGGCTTCACCGCCATCGTTGAATATACTGCCGCTTTCATCACGGAATAGAGTACCTTCGATTTCTCACTAAGCAATATCAATTCTGATGAAACACCATTAACTGTTTGAAATCAAAAGCGATGCATTACTAACATTGAACTCAAGTCCTCTTAAGTACAAAGCTACGTTAAAGTTTTGAAAATAAATGTGCTCCTGACGTCCCATATGAGACGAAAAATAGTTCATCCAAACATAATGTATGCGCTGAACACATTACATCTTTAACCGTTAAAATAGTGAGACCTAAATAAGGATATTCGTATGATCGTATTTTTTTGAAACCTGTCGTGCGTCTAGTTCAAATAAACATCAGATAGCATCCATCCACAGAGATACATCAGGATCAGTCCAAATTTCTGTATACTAGCAATAACCTAGGCGTTATTAATTTTTCTTACTATCTACCCCATAAACTTTACACTGATTTCACACGTCGATCACAGTGTATTGGATATCCCCTCCCAATTCACACTCCACAGACAAGACAAGATTCGTAATTCGCATTTTTTCTTCCCAATGACACTTGGCATTTTCGCGAATTGAAGATCCAAACTGCTTCGTGTACGATATTTACAAACAGTGTACGAATTGTCGGATCCATCGACGTTCAAAAATGTTCCAATAAAAGTAAGACACTTAGGTCAAGGTTTTTATGTTGAAAATACTTCTGTACACAAAGAATTTCCCGGGTCTCCACAAATCAGAGGGAAAAAGGTTCCACTATCGCCCTCCGATTCTCAACTTTGTTGAGGATTTCTTTCTTCTTTCTTTCTTTCTTTCTTTCTGTCTTTCTTTCTTTCTTTGTCCACAGGTATAGAAATAGAATCCTTCTTCCAATCACAAATTGCAATAAAAATTACGTTATGACAATATTAAAAATAAGCATAAATGAAATCTCCAAGAGAAAATAAATATTCAAACAACTGATTTTTTAAGAAAACTGGATTATTAAATTCATTATCTTATAAAACCAAAATTGGTACAATTATTCCCTTTTTATTTCTCAATCTAAGAAGTTCAATTTCGTTGTAAATGGTTGAAAACACAACGTTCTAATGACAGCGGTCACAATTTGATAGCATATCATAATTTGGAGCACCAAAAATATATTTACAAAAAAATATCAGACTACACTTTTCCTGTGACCAAAATTTCCATTCTCCACTCAGGACGATACTTCTCAAAAAAAATTCCTTTAAATATCGCTTAATATTTTTTCCTCTTTCTCTATTTTCTCCCCTCCATAAATTATTTTTTTGAAATTCACAACCACAATAGTAAAAACACTGCTTATTTCATTTTAAATTTTCCCGCTGTCCTACAAGTTTTCATTACACAGTGCAATCGCCGGGATCTAAAAGAAACCCCGTGTGCAAACATCGGTAAACTTACAAACTTATGAGGAAACAAAGAATTCAGAAGTCACGAATATACAAAATATTATCGAATCAATTTCTTCTTCACGAGACTTTCATAAATGACACTAATAATAAGCATTCGGTAAACATGTGTGAAGTAAGAATAGCTTTAATTCATATGTTTTAAAAAGATCATGAGAAAATAAATATCATACACATAAATTAACCGTACAATAATACACTCCAATGTTTACTTGCAACATTAAGTCACAACTGAAAGAACTACTGCTCTTCTAACAGATCGTGTACCGCAAGCTAAAATCAAGCAAGAGCACAAAGTATACCCCTGTGGACTAAGTTCACATTATGCTTCAGACAGCTCCACCTATGTGAGGAATGCATTAAAGTGATCCGCCCAGCTTTTCTCACGACCGTACTTCCCTACATACTCTGCACCGAAGCTTCTGGTTAAGTAAAGCCTCTTTGTGAAGCAGAATGAGGGTTTTAGACATATTGTTTTGACGCTCCATAGCAACACAAATCTCCAATAGCAAACAACATAATTATTGCAATTGATTAAAAAAGTAATAAATCAGGAAAGACAAGGAAGCTATAATTCGAAATATATACGAAATCCAGTACATCATGTACAGTGCACAACGTATACAGTACATTGCGTACAGTTTATTTTATTAAATAATAAATAAATAAATTTATTGTCAAAAAACAGTACAAACTGCGTATGACCACGTGGAGGACAATAAACTAATTTACTCTCCGGAAGCAAGCAAGAGACCATCCCATCAATTCCGATCAAGGGCCCTAAGGCAGAGGCGGATTCAAAAATTTCAGCAAAAGTTCCTAGATAAGATAANATTATCGAACTATAGATTATTTTGAGTATAGTGTTTAAAAATCATAAGAATTGAAATAACACTAAATTCACGATTTATTGTTACAATAGACCCGCCCCTAGACAAAGCCTAGAGAACCTGTATGATAAATCCGCCTCTACCCGAAGGAAAACCGGAGAAAAACCCGGGCCAGGATGGGGCTACAGAATTTATGTACACAAACGTGCCAATGTTGAGTACACATAAAACTAAATTAATATGAGCCATAAGACAACACAATCATGCAAGAAAATAGTTTTTGAAATTGTTATAAGTTGTTTAAAAAGTACTACAGCAATGGCGTGATAAAGTACAAGACGAATTTAACTTTTGTTAAAATCAATAAATTCTTTTACATTCTAGAAGCACTGTATTCAAAATAAATACATCGAACAGCTAGGCACTTGTACGGACGATAATCTAAAACTCCCTTTAGAAGAAGTATGATTCTAAAAAGTCAAAGAAACGTTATCTGTCACAAGGGCATGAGGTATATTCAAACGTACCGTATGAATCGACACCATACATGTATCACCCCAGACACGAAATTGGGGTTTCTGTTTCTTTTTGTAGAGATAATCTCTTGGAAAAGACAATATTTTGTGACGTAGGCACTTATAGAACAAGTTGCATTAAGATAATTTAACCAAGGAGCTTCTCCAACCTAACGAACACTTAATGATGCTATGAAATGAAATGAATCGTTAATGATCCCATGAAATTCGCTATTAAACAAATTCCCGATGTTCAATGTCTTTTTGGCATAAATACAGTCAAGTATAGCAAGCTTTTATGCATATGTGAAGCTCGACAAAAAAGCACCCTTTAACTCATACCTTAAAATAATTATAATATATTACAACTCAAAACGCAAATAAGTGTTTTAAATATGCATACAATTGCTCCAGAAACGAAAACATGGATTCAACAAAATACAAATTCATTTTATTCGAATGAATTTTCAATCGACTAAATATCTTAAGTAATACACAGTATATACTGATAACACACACACGATACTTTCGATACTACTCGGTGCTTATTCTTGAATACTTCGTAACAATTACCAGTTATTCATATTATTTCTAAAGTTATCACCACGTTTGAGAATCGTTCCAGCTAACCTAATCGTAATCGTAGCTATTATTCGCGAGACATGCGTCTCATAAGAAAAATACTAAAATCCTCGTTTGAACTCTGGATCCCCGAGCAATTCCGAAATCTTATTTACAATGGGATACGTATTAAGTCGCATCCTTTGCAAGGAATCCCACCTTTTCCCAGCCGCGCACGTTCCTGCGCCGAGACGTCTCCGACGCAATAAAAGTGGCATCGCGCGAAACGAGATTTTTCAATTTATTTTTCCACTCCGCTGCTGTCGGGGCGTCGGGAGAGGAGAAGGTAGGTGATGGTGCAGGCAAGGAGAGCGGACTAGGAGATTGGTTATGTTTCAGGGAGCCATGACAACCTTCCCATGGATAAAGGGATAAGAAAAGATCTAAAAAGAGACTTGGTACACAAAAGGAACGAAGAGCAAAGATCGACGATTGCACAGGGCTGTACCATGTGAACAACTACGACGCAACCTCACCCAATATAAGAGTCGGCAAGGAAGACCAAGGCGTATTCCCAATAAATTAAGAATTAGTGCGAAAATTAATGAAAAATTTTGATAATTGATTATCAATCAAGGAAAGAAATAAGCGTAATTTCGAGCATTATTCAGAGATCTTTCGTATGGTACATGAAGATATTTTTTTGTAATACAAGACAAAAACTTTGTACTTCTTCATAAAACATTATTATAACTTCAGAAAAATACAACTGAAAATCTCTAAAACATTAGAGATCGATGTTAATACGTTCAAAAATATGAAAGACGGATGAAAACATGATTACGTCGGAGTTTATATTTAGTTGCAAAATTAATTCTAAAAAAAAAAATGCTTGCATAGAAAAGTTCCTTTCCTTTTACAATATTTAGTTAGATTCAATTAGTGTAACCCATTAACCTTACCAAAAATGGTAAGTGCATTTTAGATAAGTAGATCCTCCATGTATTTCGCGTCAACGTGTTAAGCTTTAAATTTGTATAAAAATTAAGCAGATTTGACACACAATGACTCACAAGTGTTCTTCAATAATCAACACCGAGGAGTGGTTCTGTACCTCCTCAGATTAGCTCATTTTCAAGCGCACATTCGAAAGAGCGCTAAAACCTGCTATAAATCTATCATTCGATTTCATCTCCCCGTCTCAGTCATCAGAAAAATCTCCGTTCGAAGAGAGATGAGAAAAGATCACCTGAGGAACAAAACGAAGGCAAACGCATAAATTGGAACAGATTTCGATGGCGTTGGGGTTTGGTACATTGTCGATTGGTTTCCGTTGAGCGAGTGGAATACCTTCTCTCAAGCTGAGATGGGGATCGTTTGTAAAAGGTGGAGAGCCAACACTCGAAAGCGCGTCAGACGAGAAGAACGAGATCCGACGTCTTGATATCGTCGCTCTCCCCACCGTTTCAAATATCTGCCGATAAGAGCAGCATCGAAACGAGGAACGGTGGGACATATTGATCATCGCATGGTATCTATAACTAAGAAAATTTTAACAATTTAATACATGCAAAATTTACTAATAAAGAGGAATAAATTACACACTAGATTGATACATCCCAATACTATATGAAAGATTTTTGAATTTTCGAAAGGACTAAACGTAAAAGAAACGAATAATACATAAACGGTGAAGGAAAACCCAAAGAAGGCACATAACGAACTGGGGAAAAAACATTAGCTGAATTTCTTTCTAAAAAAGGTTGTAAAAATATAAATAAAATTAGCATTTTCTAGATCTTAAGAGAACATATTGCGAGTTGTCTCAATTTTCCTTTCATTTTCTTGAAGCACACCTTGCCAGTTACTAGTCTACTACCATTGTATCGTCCCACGTCAAGTTCTTCGTTTCGTTTATTATAGTTTGATTCACAATTGGCGTGCAATTGAATATGATAAGCATTTGCAATGGCCACCATAGGGATCAAAGGTAGATATTTACGTTCAAAATTCAAAATCCAGTAAAATGGAAAAAAATCAGCAATTCAGAAAGAAAATGAATGCTATTCTTTAAAAAAAATTATTATTAGATTACCAAACCAATAAAAACATTCAGAAATTGTTGAGAATTCATAAATGAAAATATGTAATTAGACAATGAAAACTGATCAAACAAGTGTTAGTAGGTGCAATACTATAGTCTATCAACCGCATTCCTGAGCTGTCCTGCGTCACTTGTGCAAATTGTCAAGCTCGAATAAGTTTTTCAAGCACGGTCAAACGTTCTAACATGTAGAATATTATAGATTTCTGAAAGTACATTTGAGTACCGGCAGCTTCTATTATTTTGAGAAGGACGCTTTGAGGGCATAGGTACTACTTCTCGACTAGTACAAAGACATTACGAAAACACTATTAATGATAATTAAATTGTACAGGTACAGGAATATAAAAGATATATTTCTCACATTAAAAATACTCCGCACACAAGAACAGTAGTCAGAATATTTTACTCTAGTTCTACATACTCATATAATGTACTAACAATAAGTTGTCTTTTAAGGTAATAAGCAGATTATCAAAATAAATGACATGCCCTAGATGTCTTAAAAAAACAAAGAAAGCGTATGATAATTTAAGTAGTTGATGGGTATGGAAAAAAGCTCAATAGGAAAGATTGCGATATGAAAACCTTTCTCGTCATGCGCAGAAAGTCATAAAACTGGGCTCCAGTGCACAAAATTTATTAGGAAGCAAACAAATTTGACAAGCAGTAAAACTCTGCCACGGGGAAGGTGATACTACTCCCACAAAATAAAAAAAATTTCTCCTTCTTTATATGTGTGTGTGTGTCAAGTGTTGAGAATACAGAAGATAAACGAACTTTGACCTATGGGTCCGAGGTTGCAACAATACGCAAGCATTTATGCTCAAATGGGATCAATTTTCATTTATAGCATTTATGTGAGAACAGTAAGTCATAATGCAGGCATAAAATAACGTATTTTCCATTAGTAGTGGTTCTATTTGCAACACGTTTTACGAGCAGTACATAAAACAAAGTCCCTGAAACAGGATTACGAATCTTTAACGAGAATAAATACCCATCATAAAAGAAAACAGATTTTACGGCGAAGTACTGAATGCAGAAGTTGCAGCATGGCGTGTTTTCGCATTGTACATTTTCATCGCCCACATTATATATATATATACTGTCTCTTATACACATCTAGATGTGTATAAGAGACAGNGGTGCCTCATCGCGAATTTTATTTCCTATTTAAATAACATGGGGATATTGGAGTTCAAAGTTCATAATGTATGAAATTTCATCGTATCTTTAATATTACAGCGAAACTATCGACTCTATTTAAAAAAAATAAAGTAGTTACGAAATCAATATTTTAATTCAACGCGTTTTTTTCACAAAAACAAAAAAGTGTATTTTAGAACCCTTCTAAAACAAATATTCCACATCCAGGGGTGGGATAAAAATTAGCTTAATATTTAAATACAGAATTGTTTATAGCAATTCTAGGTAAACTGACTGATTTGAAAGTCTTTGAAGTTTTCTGTTAGTGTCAAGTTTAATTAAATATACGTGCTATCTTAAACCTGAAGGAACCATACCAAATATAATTTGTTCGTTTAAAAATAAAATTGTTATTTTGTAATTTGTGATAATTTTCATTTAAAAAAATTCATAACATATTTAATCCGTGAAAAACAAAATATGAGAAAATATTCTTCTAAAACAGATGTGCACAGGGACTATACTTGTGAAAGTCAAATGAAATATTTTAGTTATTCTCTTCCGAGAGTTTCGTTCTCATCATTTCTCTGAAAAAGAATTAACACTCCATCCCCATAGCTGAAACATTGCTCGCGATTGTATCTTCTCTCTCTTTTTTTAAAAAAAATTTTTATTTTTTTTTAATACATGTGATTTCTCACGTACTACGTAAAATAGCAATATCGTCAAGAATAATACTTAAGTGATAAGAATGAGTACAGATAACTATATACGTTGAGTAAAATATTAATCAGTAGTGGAAGTAAGAAAAAACAACACGTAAAAATTATTACAAATTAAAAAATAACTAGTTACATTATTAAACAAACATTAAATTAGTTTGAAATAAACAAAAAATGAATATCATGATTATTAAATGAGATGATATAAAATATTTTTGAAACAATAAAAAAATAGTTCTGTTCCTAACATAATCAAGTTAAGAAGTATATTATTCCTTATACAAATCTGAAGAAATGTAATAAATTTTTTAGATTTTACAATAAATTTTGAGGTTGAATGTTGCGGAGTTAAGTATATAAATCATCTTTATATGTAGAAAAGTCGTGGACGGCGTAATAAATATGAAGTCTGCCTTGGTCTGTGATATTGATCATTTATGCAAATCTACTGTTTTTGTCCCGAGGATGATAAAATTTTGCAGATTCACGATATTTCAGAAACTCACCCCATCAGGTATTTTCCAACCCCTTAATTTGATCAATTATTGAAAAACAATCGAAACTCTTGACGTTCAATATAACCACAAAAATAGTCTATGAAACCGTTTGTAAGTTCACATTATTCCCTCAAGGAGATACAATTCTAAGAAGAGGTGTGCGACAGGATGGAGTTTTAAAATAATCGAAAATGACCAATATTAGTGTCGGATCCATATTTTTTGCTACATATGAGAAAAATAGAGATACTCCCAACACCGTTCAAGTGAACGTACATTTCCAGTGAACGTACGACATACGTAGCACCCGTCGAAGAAGATTTGAAGGTATGTGACATAAAATACCTTTGACGATATCTTAGAAGTTATATGTCAGAGAGCGGTTTATCATGGTTCTTCAATTTTCGCTGTATTACTCTATACTCTATATTGCATTGTTGTTCCAAATATGAAACTTCTCACAACCCCTAAAACGACAATTTATGCTTTTTGTAACATTTTTTTAAAAATTTCTTACAACGTCTAAAATATGGTCAAATGTATGTGGTCAAGAGGATGTTGCATTTAAAATGAAATCGAACCCTTAAAAAAAGTTCTGCTCTAAAACGTAAGATTTTTTTTCTTTGCTTCCGTAGAGTACTTAGTTACTTGGTTTTCTCCACATGGATCACACGTAACTGCATGTTGACAATGAATTCATTTATTTATTTACGCAAATAACTAAAATCATCTAAAATTGTAAAATACGTCTAAAAGTCATGTGGTGACTCATGATTATATAAAGCCCTATTCGAATATAACTTACCCCTTTCATAAACTGAGAAAAGGTTTATAAACACGTGATAAGTGTCACATTTAAAATCGTTTATATTCAGATATTCCAAAGGGCGCTTAATGGATGAGACACTATTGGGCAGAGAAAGATAGGAAACCAACTTACAGGCACATTAATGCAAAATCGAACAACATAACACTCTGCAAGCCCTAAAGTGAAAGTACGCAAAATTTGCATGAGCATCGAAATTCTACAAGTATTCAACATTGGTCGAATTATTTATATATCGTTGAATGTGGTCCCAACTAATGGCGTACAATAAATTAACAACGCATACACAAAAAGTGAAAATGGTAATTGTAACAATTTCTTTTTATTCAAAAATACATTCAATACATCCGTATTTTCAGACGGAAATCAATCGAACAGATAACGGTAGTTAGTTAACGAATGGCAACACGTAACCAAAAATGAGAAGAAAAAAAAACGGTGAAGGCGGTACATGGAAGAACTGGTTGCATGATACACAGTTTGAGTGACTACACCAACGGTCACAAAGTGGCTGCAGAGGACAAACCATATTCATTTGAAATCTTCTCAGACGAAACAACACGCATCAGGTAAAAGAAATGAAGGCGAATGAAGTAATCACTCTACAAAATATACAACAATTTCGACAAATTCAACATTCCAATTCCGTGTCGTGTGGTAAAAACAAACCGCTTTTAAAATGTGAAACTTAAGACCAATACATCACTATTTCCTTCTTTTTTTTTTTTTACTTCGGTCAACCCGACCACCTTGCCTGTAACAGTCATTGGAAGGTACTCTTAAGTATTTCCTCATTTTCTTTTACACCCTTTATTTACAGCAGCGTCACTTAGTGGATGTGTTTCAGTCCCTGCCTCGCTGCTAGTATAGTAGTCTCAATTCCGTGTTCACTCAATCTCCTCCACTGCTGTTCTTTCCTCGTTAATATTTGTTATAAGCATCCCAGATAGTTCGCAATTCAGTCTTAAAATCCTGTATTCGTTTGAAATCTGCACATGGCTCTGTTGAGGCGCACTTCTCTTGCGCGGTACTAGCCCTCTCTTTTTAAGATAATTTATATAGTGCGCTCTTTCTATTCCGTTTAACGTCCCAGAGAATGTGTTCCGGACCTTTCTGATCTTCCCCACATATTCATGGACCATCCTCTATTCTCTGTACCCTGTGTAAATATTGGCGGAAGTTGCCGTGGTCCGTCATGAATACATACATCAATATTTACTGCCATCCTAAACTGTCGAGCGTTTCAAGAAGAATATCGCAGACCAGAATGTGTCTGAATCAACCCAAGAAGTGAACGCACAGTAATATCCTGGCACTCCACTCGCGTGTCTTTGTCCGCGAGAAGCATGGTGTTTCTGCGACGGACAGTAATGCATCATCCGACACTGCGACACTTATACCTCTTGTGTGACGCCAGCTTTAATAGTGCGTGATATCCGAACGATCTATCTGTCTGTCTCCGTTAAATTTACAATAAAATAAATTTGAAGGTACAAGACAGTACAAAAATGTACATATCCCTATCCACGACCGACATAACCAGAGTCCATCATTCTTTCATCTGCTCGTGCAACTGCAAACCTTCACCTCGCGTGATCACTTCCGGGTTCTAGCCTTCACGAACGTAGCGGCGGCGGCGGCTGCTTCGCCCGCGTAATCAATCCAATCGCCACCCAGGGGTAATGTAAGGTAAGCATATTAACCTGCTAATTGCCAGGATCTAGCGCCAGCGTAGAGCCAGGATGCCGTCCCGGCCACGAGGGCGCGGAGGGGAGGTATGGAATTTGGCTCGTCGCATCGATAGGCGCGAGGATTGCGTGGATTGAGGTAGATGAAGGACTTTGGATACATTGGTAAGCAGCTTACGGTTGGTCAGTCTAACCACAAAAACTACAACAGATTAAGAAGTCTCTCATAGATACTGTACAAACATACCATACACCGAAACGTTTAAACGAAATTGAAGTTACTATAAATTCACTTAACTAAATCATCTACAGGAACTAAATGAGCATGAGGTATGAGAGGAACATCCGACGTAATCAACGGAACCCGGAGAGTAGAACTGCTCTGACGGTAGAAACTTTACAAAAAATGCAACAAAAAGAGAGCAAGTAAAAACTGTCGAGAACAGCAAATCATACACCGTTACGAATCTAAATATCATAAATGATATTTCTCGATTTAAGTTAAAAATTTCTCCGAAACGATACATATAATTTACTTGCCGATTACACGACTAGGGTAAACTGTTGATGTAATCACCCAAAAACTTGAGATATCAGATATACGTCGACAGGGTCCATAAGAAACCATTCTGAATTTTGCTCGGCGAAGATGTCCGTGGGAGACCTATTTTGTTTCTTCGAAAAATCGCAAACGAAATCTAATGAGCACAAAAGGTACTCGGTAGGTCATGAAAGACGAGTGTAACTCTTTCCGTGCTTATTTTAGCGAATCCTGGCCTTTTCCAGAAAAGTATTCTACGACATGACATTTCTTAAAGATTTTAAAAAATAATTGGATATCATGGTTTTTGCTAACGAAATTGGGGATGAAAGTACTGACAGCCACTTCCTATGCAGGCTTACTAACAAGATGAAAAATATAAAACAGACCAAAATAAAACTTATATAAAAATAGCTTTTGAATAATTATACAATAGATTAAAAAGGCAATATAATATAATCATTTCACAAGACTGTTGATTTCAACACTACCTTTGACGATATATTAATATTGCTAACGTTACGACAGACGTTACGATCTGTACTGTATTGTTAACTTAAAACCTACTATGGACCAACAAGAGGAGTCTCTCTAATATATTAAAATTAATTTAACTAATAAGAATTATAAACATCAGTGGCTACACTGCGATGCATGGCACCAAGCAAGGTCTCATTTTTGCTTCTGAATTTTGTCAAAATCTGTTTGGCATTTGATGGCAGACGATATTATAACACACTAATCAGAAACAATTACACTCATGAACATTTTATGAGACCTTAACCATCATGATCCTATCATTGTCCCCCAGCCGACGAAAATAGGTACACATTCTCAGAATTTTTTCTCCATTTTTATCATAGCGCACTCACTGAACGCCTCAATTGAGCGGAATTAAGTGCCGTTGGGATCTACGCTCCTTTAATACACCGAGTGAGCGTGGAGTGAGAAGCGGTTAAAAATAGAGCACCAGTGTAATCGGTCATGCTCCGTGGCGACCACTTCCCTCGTCGCCTAATGACCCGCAGAGGCCCAATGATCGACACGCACAGTCGCTCAGAGGCTTAAGCGCGGCGCGCGAGCCGACACACGCCACGCTTCACGGTTTATAGAAGTAACGAAACGTCACACTGGAATCTGAAAGGCAATACAGAATAAATATTCAAACAACGATTCTTTCACCTCTTCAAAAGCACAATTACTGAAGAAGAAAAACCCTTCCTCTTTGTTATAATAAATTTATTTATTGCAGTTTGCAAATATTAAAACATGCTTATCAGCATTTATGTTATCTTGATTTATTCTTTAGTTAAATACAAACCCTTCCAGAGGCTAATGCTACATTTTTCACGTAAGTACAAGAAATTTGGCCCCTTCGAGTAAATGCCAATCATGTGACACGTGTAATTAATTTTCTGCATATCGTAAAATTATATGTCCAACTTTAAATGAAGATGAAACGTAAGCAAATACATTAAAAATGCACGATTGTCGTCTTAATACGCCGTACTGGAAGTAAATGATGGAATTATTTTCAATGTCGAAATACAACGCGATTTCAATCCTCAATAGTTTTCATTTCACGTCCAAATTTACAAATTTCATGAAAAACAATAACTGGTCAAAAGTGTAATATACATGACGACACGCGTAATACAAGATATAGACTTTCCGTATTGGTTGATTATCTTTAATATTTTACTATTTTACGATTTTAACACATTAAATACAAAATTGGGATACAAAAGATGTAGAAAAAATATTTTAAGCACTCAACGAGTTTAATTTTTAATAAAAACAAGAGGGACGTGTCACCTGTTGTGCACAGTACCTCAATTGGCGCAGAACTGTGACAGTAACATTCTCTCTCACGCATCGGACAAAAGGCGATAAGAAGGAAGCCGTCCTTTGTGACACGTATCCGGGCGTCAGCACGCACCTCAAGCCATTCCTTTGTTCGCCCCTTACTCTTCCCACATTTTACAAAAGACTGTTTCTATTATGCTAAGACCTGTTTTTGTTAGAATTGAAATAAAACTGACACAACCGGAACGATACAACAATAGTACACAAGAAGGATAAATCAGAATATAATTTCTCCAAAAAACCTATGATTGATCAAAAATTGTGTGGCAGAATCATTTCAGAACTGTGCAAAAATAATGAATAGAATGATGAGAAAAAGCATCTCGTACGAATGAAGTTTCTAAACTGTGCTACAAATCCGAGAGCAAAGTGTCCGCAATCCAGGGACCACAGGCTGTACACGACCCACAAAACCTCACAATAGGAGCTTATAGAGACAACAGGATAAGTCATGATATACAGAATAAAACTGGGATAGCTATTGTTGCGATATTATGTTAAACAGGTACACATTTCTAAACAAACCGTAATGTACATGATCCGGAAATTCTGTTTCCACTTGTGTTCTTATCATCCAGACCTGTATAGGTACGAATAGTATCAAATACTTATACGGTAATTATTATTTCCCTTTACTTTCACCTACGCGCAATGCAAGCAGTTTTAGAAGCCACTTATGAGGTACTGCAAAAACTACCCTGCAAATTAGTAATCTGCTATTTTAGATTTATAAAATTAAATATATCTACACATTGATTTAAAGTATGGAGTATCTCTGATAAATATTTATTATAAGTAAAACTATTCTGCATTGTCCGGGATTTGAAAAGAAACTTAAAAAAACCGTTAATGGACATTCAAAATGTTAAAACAATTCACAAACAAAACATACAAATAAAAATACTTTTTTTTTCCATTGTTAAACAAACATTCAAAATAGTATTAATGGATTTTACCCCACAGAGAAAATACTTGTCAACAGGTCTGGATTTTAACTCATTTTGCCCGATGTTGCCCGAGGTTTTCTTATAATATTCTAAATTCATAAGTTAGTTTCCATATTTCTCTCCTTTAGTGATATTAAATTTTTATTTCCGTTAATTTCAAAAATTAAACACCACAAAGAAAACCTACAAAAACATACAGAGTTGCAAATGTCGTATTTGTGCGTAACTACAAATTATTTTAAAATCCAATTTTCTCTCTTGTAATTAACCAATATTAATATTTGGCATTTGACAACCAGTAAGAAGAGTCCTTGTATATAATTTCAAAAAATCCATCATTATTTTTTCCGATTTATGACACCGACATTCCATATGATTTACGATTATTAGTATCAATCACTACTTTAAATTAAGAAAGTCAAAAATATAGCATAGAATTCATGATTATTAATAATAACTGCATCTATTTTAAATAAAAATGATTTTTTTCTTTGCAAAATCGGTAAATATTATAACGAAAATATTTTGACATTAACGCAACAATAACTTTATCAATTCAAAATATTAAAAAAATTATTTTAATTAATTCGGATAACTTGAACAAAATTTTGAAACTTCATTAATCCGATAAAAAATTAAAAGCACCCATACTAGCAAAAACGATCCTCTCAGAGCAGTTTAGTTATTACCTCTCCCTTCCGAGCACACCAGGATCAACATAGAATCTAAACCGTGCAACCCGCAATACAGATGTGTGTTACGGAACACCACAGATTCAGAATAAATTTACTACTCACAAATTATAATTTTGATGACTTTCAAAATAATTTACTAATTAAGACTTAAATCAAGAAAAATATCATCTATATTCCAACTATTTTCACGGTATCACATTACGTATAGCATGAATATATTTATTTGAAAGACCTTTCTACAGTATTTCTAAAATTATATCACCGACAAGTTATAACTTCTTTCAAACAACTCAAATACTGAGGATGTAGGTTAATTATACAACATTTCAAATTATCGATAGCGAAATAAGAATAGTACCTACATGAACTATTGCCATGAAAACAGAATATCCCAATTTGGGTCCTGTCGCCTAAATACAGAAACAAATTTTACCACACAGCTTTGGAAAATCAGAAAATTTGGAAATCATGAGTATGCCCCTGCGTACCGCCGCCACCACCACCATCACACCATCCCTTCCACTTCGCCGGCGCAGGTCACCCGCAGAAGGGCGCGGCCCGAAAGTGGGTCAGCGGGCAGCGAAGGACGCCGCAGAAACTTGCTTGCCAGTCTAACCAAAATAATGTGTTCTACGAGGATCGGTGTCAGTGATAATCCTCTTCATTTTGGTACACGCAGAAATATAAAGTACAATCTCTTTGAAATATATATATTAAAGATTGTAAAAACCGAAAACTCACATGTTCCTAATGATATTCGTATTTGGGTGTTGATACCCGTATTGGGTAACAATTGAATAGCTTGGTATAACAGTTGTAGCAGTATATAATATGCGGGTTACAGTTTGAAAGTGTCTTTTGGATGGAATTTCTCGTGTTAGTCGAAAAGCGTTACCTCCAATAAATTAGGAAATAATGGGAAAAGGTGGGATTCGAATCAAGCACGAAGATACTCTTTTAATAGCGAACATAAAACTATCAAGAAGAATGAACCAAAATTTCCCAAGGCACAAACTATATTCTACTTTCACAAATTCTGAGTAATGAGTAGAGCAAACAGCACCGTCCTGAAGGTTAGTAAGTTCTACAACACATTCATTTATCATAATATTACTTCTATCATTTATTTCGTTTAGTATCCACTTTTTTTTTCTTTAAACCCTTCGACAAATTCCCTAGGAAGGATAATGATAAACCATTTTTATGTATGCTTATCATTCTAAACCTTCATATCATAAGTATATCCAACATTAAGGAAAAACATTCATCATGTAAGATAAAAATAAATGACTCTGGACCATCCTCGTAAACAAAACAAAATGTTTCGCTAACAGCCGTTTGAAGTTTGTACCAGTAATGCAAACAAACTGGAAGGATTTCTTGAAGAAAGTGATGTTGAAGTCCCATCACACCCTCCCTCTCACTTCTGTTCCGCGGCACGTGGACTAAGCTACGATCAACATCAAAGGAAAGTCCTCGTTTATGCGATACAACACCCGCTTTAAAACACTCAAGGTTCTCTTTTCCTCCACTCCACGACCGCGTGATTGTAAGGGGAAAATTTAACATTTTCAGCATTGTCGTATTGTACGGTTCATATACAGGCAATATAGCTTACGCAAACCCTCTCGTCCTGATTGCCAGTTTAATATTTTTTAACATAAAATACCGATTTTAGGACGTTTCGATATTCCCCACCCCCACAAAAAAAAGTCCCGAATAACAAAAAAAAAAGTTTTATACTAGCATAAGTGCAGGAAAAATTAAACACCAAGAAACTTTCTTAAGACACACAAATAAAATACGCTACATAATTTTCTTTAATGAAGCACCATATAACTAAGGTGCAGAAAAAACTGAAGGTACAGAAAATTTTTATAAAATCACTTTTAGGAAATACATCCGATATTTTAGTTTTCTCAAAGCCAAAATTATTATGCTTACTTACATCACAAAAAGAAAGTACACTATTTGTTTACAACTTTTTTTCTTACTTTTTGGAATAATATATTTGGAATTTAGGAGGAGACATAGCTAAAAACCTCAAATGTTCCATTGGTTGTGTTACGTGGACATATATGTAACATTTAGTATGCACTGCGATAAATAATATTAAAATTATAAAAATACGACAATCACTCACTAATCAAACAATAATCAATCAAATACTGCGCCTTATATCATTGCGAAAGAGAGCTCTCTTTACAACACCCCGCCTATGGAATCATCTTAAATATAAAGACGCGGAATAACGAGAAGTTATCTAGAAGCATTTCTTCTTATGCCGCAGATACGTCTTATAAATTTACTAGCGCAGTACCTTATTATTAGCCGCATTCATAAATATACAAAGAATAGCCCTATGTAAACATACAAAAAGGAAACTAAAAGTAACGGTCTCCTGCATATATCAATAATGACCTAGAAAGATGTTGCAAATTCACAAAACAAAATAGATACTCGGAAAAGCAGGAAAAAAAACACACTAAGATGATTATTATATAATGTTAAAGATTGCACACTATATATAATAAAGAATCGGAGAGATTTATGATAGAAAGGAATATTTCTTTAACGAAAGTATCCTCATTTTCTTCACATTCATTGATTTTTACTCTGTTTGAAAATGATAATATTCGACTGCAAAAGAAAGTACCAGTCCGCTCAACAAATAAAATAAAAGATAAATTAAAGTAATAATTTAACCAATTAGTTTTCAAAAGATTTATTGCAATACTAGATACAACTAAATAGATAGCTTAAAACATTGATACGTGTTGAACAATAAGATGATTTCATTCAGATATGAATAAATCTGAGACAGTGAATTTGTTTTAAAAACATTATTTCATTTTATATGTCGTATTTCCAATACGGCCTACCAGAGAAGTACCTCATAATAACAAACGAGAATCGCATACATAAAATTTTGCAATCGTTGCTATCATATTTCACCTTTGTTGCTAATAACTGATAATAGAAAAACCACAAACCCAGGGTTTTGCGTTATTTCGTGCTTGCTGTATTTTTAGGAAATCGGTGAAACGTATTACAAAAAAAGTAGACCGTGTTCGAATACCATTAAAAAATATATGAAGCGTTCAATACAATTAAACATACCAAGTAAAGCATACGAGGATTACTACATCAATATTCCCTGCGCAATCTTACATGATATGAAGTACTGTAATTTCAATCTTACATATATTTTTTTAGTCTTCATGGATATATAAAATCCTAGAGTAAATTAAACTGATAATAAAAAGATGAAAAATTGTATGACGAAACAACAAGTTGTCTATTTATCAACAATTCTATGAAATTAGTTTCAACATATTTCGCGATATATTAAAAGTCTCTTAGATACAGTTTTATTACAAATAACAATTATTAATTTTCGAGTACAAAAACGCTAAACGCTTCACAAAATTATATCTCAGAAGAGTTATGATAGCAAAACGTCCAGGAGGCGTATGCGTGAATATCAGAAGCAACGATTATTTATCAATATATCTCTGTGCACCGAAAATTGGATATTAGTATTTATACTACAAACAATACTGACCTCCAACTAGCATCACTTCTATGCGGCAAACTCATGTTCAAATACAGTTCGTCAGAAAACCTTACCAGAGCTAACTATTTTTCGTTTATTTAAAATTTGTCACTTGCACACAACAAACCAAAGTCCCTAAAGTTCAACTAGTATTAAGTATTACATTTTTACTTTTAATAATAATCAATATTTCGAGCGCCGGATTATCGCATTGCTCCAGAAAAAATTCTCTGTTTGTGAATTCACAATTTGAAATATCTGAATTCTATGAAATAATACGCATATGTAGAAAAAGGACAGACGAGAATTACTCAGAAATATTACGTACGTGGAAAATAAACCCATGTGCAACATAAATTCACAAAAGCCACGATCCGTATCTTACTGTACGTTCTGGAGTAGTATATAATATACGAACGGCATAATTCTCAGAGACAGCGTCCAGCAGACACGAAAAGCTATGCAGGTGCAGGTGAGAAGTCATTCATATTCATGTTTATTTACACATGAGCGGTGTGAGCTGAAATTTCAGGTATAAGTGGACACGAGAAAATTAATGAAGTTACTGATAATGTTCTCAATTTTATAGATACAAAATAAACAATAAAAACCAAGTTTACTATATAATTCAAAATTTCTAAAATCGCTCCAAAATGACAAATATTACCAGACGATACTCCAGGTGACACATAATGTAATGGAGACTGCTCAACACTTCTGAATATTTAAACATTCAATTTATATTTTCTCGCGTCTGAAGGATCTATAAATCAAATATACATGCGTAAATAAATGACAAAAATCGCTAATGCTTACTTCATACAAATTATTTTTGACATTATTAAATCCACCAAAGAATTAAAAAGTAGACCATCTGTTTCAATGTCTTTCGAAGAGAGGAAAATGCATTTTTATACCTTCGGGGATGAAAATGTCTCTCCCAGGCGTGTGGGATTCTCGCCCACAAAAAAACATGCTTCTCCTCGTGTTCCTCGTAGTCCATTCCATGGCATATTTCATCAGACGTACCTTCGCGGACGGACCGTCAGGAAGCGCTCAAATTATTTCGCATTTCTCACTTAACTTCATGATTTACAATTATAGCTGCAATAGTTTCTAAGATTGTCCATTTCTCTTGAGAACTTAGCATCAAATCGACAATATTGGAGAGCGGAACATTTTCTTATAGTTTCTCCTTTGCTGCTTCTCTTTCTATGTTCCATGCTTTGCACGCAAGTGTGTAAGGGTTTGTTTATCTCAGATAGTAGACAGGATTTAACATTATGGACAATCTTGTAATCATACAGGTAGTTGCTGCAACACAACCGGAGACAGTACATATTAAAGTAGTCTCTCAGATTGGGTATCAACTAGTAATTCCATCTACCTTTCGTATCTTGTTCCCACCATTCCTGCCATTTTTTTATCAACGTTCTTCTCACATCTTCCTTGATGGATTTGATGTGACTGAAGAAATTAAGACATCCTTACAGTTTCAGCTCCGATACTACATGACACATAGTTTTCCTATCCATTGCCAGAAGGTCGATTAGAGAAAACTATCCAGCGCCAGAGCACAGTCAAGATACGGTGTGGTAGGCCGGCACAATCCTAAAAGTAATTCATTGAACTAGACTATATTTACTCTTACGTAGCATCGATTGTATCTTCAGCGAGGCCGGAGCAGTATACAAAAACCACGAATTCACGACACTGGAAATAATGAACTGCTTTTGATCTCTTGGCATTCGAACATTACACACAAGCAAAGGAAGATGTTGGAAGCTGTATTTGTTGTTTCATACCGGAATCCAAATGATGTGAGATCCAAAGCTTAGTCAATGGTCCATCTCTACCCCCAGATAAGTGATTTGGCAACACCAAGCCGTCTTTACCTTTAACTAACGTACTTCAAAATAAAATTTATTGTTAGTTAGTAGAACGATTCGATTGGGAACCATTTCTTGTGTAATCATCTATTCATCCCAAATAGGAATTCATACAATCTTATCTAAAGGTCTGCGTTGTCACTGTGTATGATATGCGTGTCATCTGCCCACTCAACTAAATGTGAATCTCGATGCAGGTCTACGTTCATCAAGTCATCGAACATCACGTTCCATAAAAAGTGGACCTTATCAAGACCCTTTCGGAACTCGGCACGTTTCGACTTCAATCCACAAGGTGTCTCAGTATATTAAATTCCTGGCTGTCGTGGCAATATTGCTCCTGGTGCTCGTAGCTAGTCTTCTCACCTTGCTGCTCTATTTAGACATCCACCAATAAATTCGCTCCTAGATCTCTCCGCTTGGGCATCGAGACGTCATTCGCGACTACCACTATTACTGCGGTTTACTCTACGGTTTAATCCGGTGGTTCCGGAACCTTCGTCCAGCCGATGCTCCTTGTCAACCTGGCTTCAAGGAAACCTTAATTGAAATACTCCAATATATACAAAATACCTCACGAAAGCAGATTAAATGTTGCTAAAAACATATCAAGATTAATCATTCCGATATTAAACATACAACATATTTACGCTAAAAAAAACCGTTAGTAGATACATGTATTTATTTTTTTTTTTTACAAATTTCGATAAGTTCATTTAGAAACAAAAGTAATCAATTCAAAAAAAATTAATAAATATATAAGAAAATTTTCATCCAAATAACATTTTATTAGAAGTCAATATTGTACTTAATGATTAACCTCTCCTACAACATCCACTTAAGAGCCACTCATCTGATGTGTCTGTCTNACAATTAAGAAATCACAGCACCTTACACTTGACGCACATTAATTGCCAACTACCTTCTGATCAAATGCAAATTAGAAGAAAAAATCCATACATCATTATCAGTAGAGAAAACTCTAAGAAAAGTATTTAACGAAGGAAATGTTCTTCATCAGTTTGAACTACGATGAACAATAATTAGTTCATTACAACACGAGATCAAAACCGTAATAAACATTTCTTACAGCACTGGATAAAATATAGTTTTTGAACATTAGAATGACAGTATGTGACACAAATTACGAATATACACCTCTCAGGAAGGCTGAATGGCATATTTATTTTTATAAAATCGTGCACATCTCGGATTTTGTTATATGATCCTCACATTTATTTAATAACGTGGAATTCCTTGCACTACATATAATAATGGAATTGACAATCAATGATACGGCAAACAGCAAGAGGACAGGGAACTTTTTTTTTTGGGGGCGGGGGCTTTAGGGCTCGCCAACATCGAAGGTCATTAGAGCCCATGCAAGTAGGGAAAAATGCAGTTTCGCACCATAGAGAAGAGCCGTAATGACTCTTCCCCGTGTGTGGGACTCGCCGAATATCTCGACCATACCCACTAAAAAACCCTCCTGAATTCAACAAATATCTAAATAGAAAGATGAAAGAAAAGAAAAGAAAACAGAATACCAATACATTATATCACAAAAAAGGAAAACAATGTCTAAATATTATATTTTCTAATTACAGAAACGAACGATGAAAAGAAAGAAGACAGTAAGGATGAAAAGGGAATGCAAATTTTTAAACCCTCCGGAGAACTTGTGGGAGGAGCCCCGATCCACTCATAAAATTCAATAGTTTATTAACATTAACCGTTTCATTTCCGAGAATTGTTGGTAAATCTGCAGCCAGACCAATTCGTCTCCGTATACTTGAGTATCTTCTGCAATCAGTTAGTAAGTGACGCACTGTCAGAGAACAGCTACACTCCTCACAAACAGGGAACAAATTATGACACGAGTTTATTATTATAAACTGAGTATGAAGAAGAATTATGATAGAGAATTTGTGATTCGTATGCGTGATTACATCAATTACTAGTCACAAAAAAGGAAGTATTAATAAAAAGTTCAGTTTTACAAATAATAACAAATGAAAAATAAAGCTGTTCAAGGTATAGACATCTAAAACAAATATGGTACATAATTCACGACTGGGTTTCATACGAGAAAAGATAGATCATTATTTCCATCCATCGTCATTCATGTAAATTCGAGACGCGTGCCACACGCCCTTCGAGTGGATGGTGTGCGCTGACTGGCTGTGGCGCGCCCGCCTGCCCGCCGTGGATCGGCGGCCGCCGGGGCCGCGGCCCGGCCGGTCGGTCGGCCGTCGCGTACTGCAGCACGGGCGGCGGGAGCGTATCGACCCGCGCTCCGCGGCGTCCCCCCATCCGACCCCTGCCCGCCTTCAGCCGCCCACCCCTCGCGAGCGAGCGAGCGAGCAGCAACGCCGCTGCCGCTGCACCGCCGCGTGTCGTCCGTCTACCCCGCCCCACCCCCCTCCCAAGACGATCTCTGCTCCACTCGCCACTTCAACTCGCTATTTCACTCCGCAATTCCTCTTCTCAAGGCGTCTCCTTGTTCTCGGAGAAAGAAACGACCGTGTCGTTAAGTTGGGAGCGCTGTAATGAACAAAGTGGCATCTCGTCATCGAGAAATCACACGTCCCAATTCGAAATGGTTACTTTTGTGTAGTATTGTACCTGATATCACTACGTGGCGACCGCTACGCGAACACAAAACCTACCCCACGCGAGTCACAGGCAAACTCCGTCATTCGAATGTCACGCTACATGAAAGACCATCTCTCGCAGTTTTTCTTTACCCGTTCATCAATATTCTACGATATATCACAAATCACGCCGTTCAATAACTAATCTTTTCTGTTTTGTTTTCTTCTTCCAGTCAAATCTTTTACTCAAAATTTGGATGTAGAAATATACATATTCCTGCAACTGTCCAGAAAATGTGCAGGCCTTCTTCTAGTAGGAGCGGTTTTAGTGAATCGGGGCGTTGGCCGAACAGTTTTTAAAATTAGTTTCTTATGCTGAAATAAATCACGCATGGTGTTGTATTAACATCTCGCGGCTAACATCTTTACTTTATGTATAACGAAACAGCCAAAGAAACTTCCCTGTTTTGTTTTGTGCATATGCCATAACCAGTGCCAATAGTTGAAGAAAAGAAAGAAATTTAATTATTTATAACATTTTCATTTGTTAGGACTAGTATAATTAGTCAACTGATACTCTGATAATTAACTCGTTCAGAATAAATTATAAAATAGATATCTAGAAAGAAGTTATGATGCTTCTCCAGTTCATGGGCAATAGTACAAGGGGTGCCAATCTTTCAAAACTCAAGGCACTGCATTTTGGGTGAATAGGGACACAAAATTAAGAGTGTATAGGGACAACAAATTATGGCAGTCTTATTTTCCTTCTTGGATATACGCTAACCGAGGGACATGCTCAACATATCGCTGAAAACAATAAGGATCCTGTTCCATCAATATCCAATACCGGAGCGGAAATATCACAGAATCCGTATCACCAACAGTGTTTTTTACGTGACCGACAAAAAGGAGGAGGTTGGTACCGCAAAAAGTGTGCAGGGGTTCAGAGAGGAAAATGTTTATTTGAAGTAGATGTGTAGTTAAAATTTCCACTGCTGTGTAAAATGTCTTTATTCACTCCGTACAATAAAAATAAAACAAATAATTCAGAAAATAAAACAATCTATAAATCGCAAAAATATCGTGTATTAAAACTGTCCCTCATTGTCGAGTAAAAAAAAGGGAAAGGAATTTTCTAATATAAAAATATCGTAAATATTACTCCATACCGTTTAGTAAAAAAAACCATCAGGCATCTTAATTTGTTCCCAAAATATGTAGGTAAAATACAAAATACAATATTTAGAATTTCAATTAAAATTAATATCTGTATTTTAAATTTTCTAATTTTTGTTCCGATTCACCGGAGCTTACCCTTATTGGAAGACAAGGAAAATCAAGAAAATCCCAATAGATTCGTATATAAACCACAACGATCCAAGAATGGCATTTACCAGATATCTTAAAAGACAGAAATTGATACACTGAACACTGTATACGTCTTACTTCATCGCAAAATTACCTTTACTCACATTGTTATAATGTTGCTTCCTCGACATCATTCACGCATCGCAGTTGCTATGACGATAATCGCATTCGTTTTCGATACACCCCATCATCGCAGAGCTCTATAAAATCTAAAACTCTTTAAAGGGGTATAGAAAGCACGCGATCCCTGCCACTGCCGTCAATATAGCATTCTCTCGCGTTACTAATTCATAAATCAGTCATGAGGGAAACCCCACACTTCAAACACTGGTCAGTCCAGGACTCTATTAAAACCCCTACTTCCCCGAGACGTAAACCCTGAATAACGCCTCACTTGAATAAAATATTGCACATACATCTACATTAGTTTGAATATTTAAAAAGATAAATTTTTCCGAAATATCGTTTCGAAGACATACAGGTAAAAATATAAGGTGCATATCGCTCCCACTAAGGCAATGTTTTCTTCATCACTTCCACCACCCTTTCGCAGACAAGTTTAACGTCACATTGCATCAGCCCCCCCCCCCTC